>CM044548.2:24652576-24830076 GCA_024416835.2 Perccottus glenii
TTGCATTACCAAAAAGAGGCTAAAATACAATTTTCATTGACTAAAACTTGACTAAAAATGTCATCAGTTTTAAATCGACTAAAACTAGACGAAAATAGTCATGGATAATTCTGACTAAAATAAGACTAAAATGCTCAGACTTTTAGTCGACTAAAACTAGACTAAAAAGAGTATGAACGTGACTAAAACTAATAAAAACTAAAATGACAGCTTGACACAAAGACTAGACTAAAACTAAAATTAAAACAGGCCGCCAAAAACAACACTACTCCTGCGGCCCCCCAAGTCATTTGAGTTTGAGACCCCTGATCTAACCAATCAGAACAGACACGAACCGCTAAAGAAGAGAAACAACACGCACCATCAGCCCTGTCTGAGGGAGTGTTGTTTCTCAGGGCGTTGCGTGCTTGGACAATAATGGCTGGACAAGTTTGTGAATTGGTAAAACTGGACAACTATGGGGTCAGAGCTTGAGGTCGCGTTGTAGTCAGTTACCAAACGCAGTTATAAAGTTAATTTAAACTGGACGTACAACAACCATCCTTTATTTCTTAAACTAACAGATATCTGTCTCAATCTTTGGACACACTGCTGTAAAATTTCCAATCTGTTAGCTCCTTTCAATGCGTAACTATAATTTAAAACAAGAATTACATTCATAACACTGTGTGTCTAAACAACCCTTGTAGACCTCGGCTCAAAACAATAAATACTGAATAATTAATAAAACTCCCAATCAAGATTATGTTGTTTTATAATGCAATCTTCAGCACCACATTCCTATTCAATTCTTTCCATCAATGTTGTTTCCATAGTAACGTCTTGGACTGGATTATCATCATCAGCCTAATTCTTCTTTGAATGAGCTAAAACTCTAACTAACTAAGACTCTCATCTTGTCTTTCTGATTCAACAGCCTTTTTCCTGGTCATGGTTTTATTTATATCATGATTTTTATAGCACTTTAAAACTTTTGTGATTTCTATTTTTACAACCTTCAACCTGCAACAAATCAATATTAAACTGAATTTAAAAAATTGTAGTTAAGAGACAACTAGAGTGAGCCTTTTTCATAAATAATTGACCAAGTACTGCAAGAAAGTTAAAATACTAGAGAGTTTTCACTTTTTTTTTTTTGCTCAAGTATGGCACAGTTGTGATTTTCATTCTAGTTTTATTTGAGCACAGCCTTCTGTCCAGTGAGTGTCTCTATCCCGAGAGTTAAATAAGCGCCCTGCGGAGAGGGGAAACACATAGTCGTGTGAAAGCACCGGACTGAAATCTGAAGATGTTTTAATCAGGTTCATACGCAGACTCTCACCTCAGTCTGCAGCAGGAGGCCAACACTTTAACCTTTACTTTAGTTTAAAAAGAAGGAGAATATGAAGAGCTACTATTCAAAACCATATTCATGTTGTTTTATAATGAGATGGTTTATGTGCTTTTGTTGTATTGACTTTACAGCAACATCTCTTAAAATATGTCTAATGAAAACATACAAACTCATTTTTATCATCAGTCTCAGAGAAATCTCTCATTTTAAGATGAAGACTACAATTGTTTTAATACAGTCTCAATAAACAGATTTCATTTGTTTTAAATGTATGAGAAAATATTCATGGAAACAGTGACTTTTGCAAAATCTCTTCTTGACTCGCTTTTTCCCCAAATGTGAGCAAATGTTAAAACTGGATCTTCTTCTTTTAGCTTGTAACTTTTAGCTAGTGGCATTGCATAATTTTAAATTCCCAAAATATTCCATCTCGTTTTGATTCAATGCTTAAACAGCTGGACAGAAAACTCTGATATAAATGATTTATAATTCCATGCCACTCTCCTGAGTCAGCATTCTCAGCAGCTCAAACAGAGGGAGCAGAAATACACTAGACCCTAGCAGAGTTGAATTGGTACAGAATGCACTAAAATGACAGAAGACATGCTTTTTTCTTCCAAATTTCCAAATTTCCAACACAGTCAGTCTGTGGGGGATCTGTGCCTCTGGTGTCGCTTTGAGACAAGTCCTCTGTCAAACATGAGACAGACAACAGACATTTAAAAACAATATTTCATGGGAAACAACAGTAAAACATGTAGTTAATTCAAACACAGATGCATGTGTCCCATTTGTGTGATATGATTGGTACCTTCTTCACCAAAACATGTGCATATAGTCATCATTTCTAGGTGGCATTAAACAAAGACACAAGCCATAAGACAGAGCAAGTATCTATTTCTGCTAAATGTATTTAGTTCTGAGTGTCTGACAGACATAAAGCTTTATTTGCTTCTCAACTGCACCTATTTCACCTTTTCACTTGAAATTTACTTGATATTTTATGTTAGCACGACATGTTAATGTTGGAATAAACCTTATAAAAGCAAAAGCAGACTCCGGTCCCATGTGCCAATCATCTTTCTAGCAACTTACAACACTTAGACACTTAGACATTAAAAATCCACAAAAAAAAAAAGCATTACCATTCATTTTTATTGTGCTGCAGCTTATTGAAACTTGTGTTGTAATATAAGTGTTAGTGGTTAAATGTGGCGTCTCATTAGGAGCTGAATGTGATTGGAGGTGATGTCAGTTTAACTCTGGGATCATTTACTCTGCAGGTCTCTGCCAACATCAACAGCAGCCTCACTCTGCAGGAGAGAGCGCTGAGATGAACCATGCACAAAATGTTTTCTCATATAGTTAACTTGACAATCTGAGCTTTGGCAGAAACACACCTAAGAACATCCACTGATGATTACTGCTTTCTTTATTTAAAACAGCTTAAAGTACAGGGTCTCTGGGAAAATCTGCTCGTCACTCCTAACGACCAACTTCCCATAGATTTAAAAAAACACTTCCTTGGGTTTGGCACAGTTGGAAAAGGCCAGTACATTTGGGTGCATGCATATAAGCAGGCAGTCACATATCATACATTCACATACTGTATAGTTTCCATAGTTTAAAAAAAACTGCAGTTAAGACTTTGCTTTTAAAAGTTGTATTGTCCACTTTTGCACTGCGTTGTGTTATGTCATTGGGCTGAAATATGCACACAAGCTCTTTAGATAACAGATTGAAGACAGGACTCTGTTGTACCTATCAGGTCGGCACAAAACGTAAGAATTACAGGAATACCCCACAAGGAAAAGTGAGCATAAAAGTAGCTAATGTATCCAGTGTGACACAAGAAATACTAGCATGTGTGGCAAACCCTGTGAGTTGGAAGGTCTAGTGGCTTTCAGCGTCAGTTTTTATGACAAAATAATAACTAGAATCATTGCCATGAAACCATTAGTAAAAGATGAACATCACTGTTTCCTCTTTGGTGTACAAATGACACTTGTGAACAGACTTATAACGCTGTTGTTTTTGGTCGAGATTTGGGATTGTGACACCCCCAAAAACAAACCAATGCTGAGTTTGTTGTCACACACCACTAACTTTGTCAGTGCTACACTCTTGTTTTCTCTTCAGTTCATCTCCTCTTTCTCCTGTCAAAGTCTTTCTCTGTGGACACTCTCCAGCCTCTTTTTCCTGCAAAGATTTAACAATCACCGACTCACAGCTCCAGAGTCCAGCACTTCCACCCAAAGTAAGCACAAACCTTTCACTAAACAACATTTCAGTGAAGGTTTCTAAAGCAAATGTAGTGAGATTTGACACCAGAGAGGAATTATCTCCAGATTTCATAAAGAACTCAGATGAGGGTAGTTTTAATTTTTAGACATCAAAGAAACCAGCAGTTGTTTCATTGTTTGATGTCATTGGAAAAAGGTATATCAATATCAAAGCAGGCTGGAAGCAAACATAGTGGCTCTAACCAGCGTGCAGTGCACCCACAGCAAGCCATTTTAACACACAACACTGAGCCAGAACTCCAGTCTCATAAGGGTTTACAGGTCAAGTGTGACAGTTTTAAAAATACAGAAGCTCTGGAAAGTGTTGGAAATGAAATGATATTAAATCAATATTCTGGATTTTTGAAGTAGGGTTGCATGGGTTACATGTAGATGGATCGACAGGTCAATTAACTGGCTGCACAACATGTGTAAGTTTTCATTGGTCCATGAATAGCATAGCAGTGTGCCCCTAGTACTTTGGGCTGTAGATATACTTACGCACGTACGCAAGAGTATGACCTCACCTGATGCCCACGTAGGTTTAAGGCGTCCTCTGTGCAGTGTTGTGAAAATACATTAGTTCTGTTTTGTCACTACCCAATACTAAATAAAAGCTACACAGGTGACAACTGATGCTATATTCCATTTTTTATTGAACTTTTTTTTGTGAGGCATTGCTTCTTCACAGCAATCGTCACAAATTGGAACGATTAAGGAACAGATAAGTAACTTTACGCACTTGTATGTGGGCGAGTGTGAACAAATAGAAATGCACCTACTGCATGACTTAACAAGTATATCTCTGGTCCAAGGCAAGACCAGCTTTAGGCTGAAAGAGCTTACTTCTTGTTTTCCAAAGCTTTTGTGCTGAACTAATAATCAATCTGAGTAACTCATACAACCTTCAGGAGCAGGGAGACTACATGCTTTGCTCTAAATGTCTGTTGTTATGTTTGCTAATGTTTGGTGGAAGATACTTCTATTAGCTTTATATTAAACAGACCTGGATGGTGTCACAGGGACCATTTGATTAGTTTGATCAGGGTTTGGATTTGAAATTACAGAATACAAAATCTTTAACCTCATCTGGCTCAACAGTGGCACAGACTGAAGCACCATGTACACAGAGTCATGGTGTGTGATTTCCAAGTTCTAAGTGATTTAAAGTAAATAAATCCAACACAACTTCAAAAACAAAAGCAGGTTTTAGAGGATTAAGTCTATTGTTACATAACATAACATTCACAGCCACGGGATGTGACGGATGTGTAAGTGTTTGTCACCTTTCACAATCTGTGTGACTCATCTAGACACATCTGTAGAGCCCAATAACACTGATTAACAAAACTATGAGTGTACAATTACCAAAGGTTGGGTTCAAATCACTCATTAGTCCAAATAATAGCTAATAGCTATTTTGTTAAAGCTTTTGTAAGTATGTTTGACATGCATACCTTCCCTTAAAGGCTTAGATTTATTAAATAAAGACTTTTATTATTATTATTTTAGGATTGTCCCAGTGTTACTTGGTTTTATATGTACTCAATTTTGGAGCTGATATTGCTGTACAAGTAATTGGTTGAGTGTAAGTATTGTTTCTCTCTTCCTGTCTATTCAGCATCTTAAAACTGATCAAAGCTGAACCCTTCAGAACAAATCTTTCAGGATGTATCAGTGACTCAGCTGGAAGTATTACATTAAGCCCCTGAATAAATAATAACAAACATTGAGTCTGTTTATAGCCCCTTTATCTGTTGCTGCTTTTTTGCAGCTTTGTTCATGTGTATATCTTATTAGCATGTTTAAAAGTTAAAAACCGGTGCTTATAGAAATAAAGTTTATTTGCTTATTTTTTTTAGCAGGTCATGAGAAAATTGCACAGTAGCATTATCAGATAGACATCAGTGATTTTGTGAGCTCACAATTCTCACTAGAATCAAACTGCTGCACAAGGTAAGATTGGCATTTTTCTCTCATTTTAAACACGCTTTAAAAACTTATTGGACAAATATGTTGCTGAGACTGCCCTGCTGAAGATATCAAGTGACATTATGATGGCGGCTGACTCTGGGCAGTACTCTGTCTTGATCCTACTGGATTTATTGTCTGCTTTTGATACTCTGGACCATAATGTATTGTTAAAGCGTCTGCAATATGAAACGGGTTTCTCTGGATCAGTTCTAAAGTGGTTTTCCTCTTACCTGAGTGACAGATCTTTTTGTGTCTCTATTAACAATATTCTGTCTGAAATGACCCCTCTGTCATATGGAGTTCCTCAGGGCTCAGTGCTAGGTCCTCTTTTGTTTTTATTGTACATACGCCCTCTTGGTGAAATAATTCACAGTTTTAAAAATGGTTTTACAATAACTACCTACAGCTGAATACAAAAAAGACTGAAACTTTAATCTTTGCACCAGACCAAAAACTACCTCAAATCAAACAACACCTTGGTTCCCTGGGTTCTTCCGTCCAGTCGAGCCTCAGAAACCTTAGTGTTCTGTTTGACCAATCAATGTCTCTGGACAGACATTCTAGACAGTTGGTCAAAAACTGTTTTTATCATTTGAGAAACATTTCTAAATTGAGAGTGTTATTGTCTAAAGCTGACTTGGAGATGATTATTCATGCTTTTATTTCTTCTCGTCTTGATTATTGTAATTCTCTTTTTACTTGTTTGAATAAATTGTCTCTGAGTCGACTACAAATGGTGCAAAATGCTGCAGCCAGGCTTTTAACTGGAACCAACAGAAGGGCTCACATTTCCCCGGTTTTATCCTCATTACATTGGCTTCCAGTCAAATTCAGAATTCATTTAAAAATTTTAGTCTTGACTTTTAGAGCTCTGCATGGACAGGCCCCCCAGTACATCACTGACCTGCTGACCCCTTACTCCTCCCCCCGCGCTCTTCGGTCTTCTGGTCAAAACCTTCTAACGGTCCCCAAAACTCGTTTTAGAACTCTTTCCAAGCAGTCGCCCCCAGACTCTGGAACGCCCTGCCCCAGTCACTGCGAGTGGACGTTTCTGTTGATTCTTTTAAAAAGCAGCCGAAGACACTTTTATTTAAACAAGCTTTTAGTTGATTGGGCTTTTTATGTTTTTAATATTTTGTGGTTTTAATTTTTATTCTATTCAAATTGCACTTTGTAAAGCACTTTGTGATTTATGTCTGTGAAAGGTGCTATATACTGTAAATAAAATTTACTTACTTACTTGCCAGTGTTGGTTTGTGACGTGCCATTTATGTCCCATTACCTGCATCAACTTTCCTCCTTTTGCAAAAAAAAAAAAATGAAAAGCTCCTATAATTATTCCACAAAATATACAATTTAGTTATAGTTATAGGTAAAATAGTGAAATATCAATATGTATTTTTGTCACAGAAACATTGTTATTCCAAGTGTCTGGTATGAAGAATTGCTGAGCTTGAATTGGCACTGGAGGGCAGTCTGTCATATTCAGAGGTAATAAAAACCTAGTCTCATCTCACAGCTCATAATTCTACATTTTCCGCTTGTTACGGGACATCTTCATGCAAGCGTTTTGACATGAGACCACAGCACAGGGGGTATGTTCCTATGTTAACAGTCCCCCATCAGTTCACACCATCACTGTGACAAAGGCTAAGTCGCTAACAGCTCCTCTAAAGTGCGCGAGACAACCCACAAATCCTTGCTTACATGACTCAGCCCGTCATTTATCCACCTCCAGACACAGATACCACTCAGGACAATAATCCGGGTCTTACTCGGCCACAGCGCTCTTAGCTACCAACGCTAATTCTGTGGGTTTTGTAAATCCTAAACCAGACGAGGACTCTGTGGTGACGTGAAGCAACTGTTGGTTTGTTTGGGCCTTTCCTGTCGTATTATTATTCCATCAGCTCATATATTTTGAGGCTTGTCTCGATTTAGGGTCAATACTGAACAATAGAAGTTTTATTTATCGAGATGTCACACACCATTTCAGACAAACAGACACAATTTGAGATTCTAGGAATTCCTCTGAGCGCACTTCTGGCTGTGGCCCCCTTAATTTTGGTTTTAGAGAAATACAGAAAGCTTTCAGCGAGTGGAGCCACCAGGCTGCAATGGGCTGCCACAGAAAGAAAAGGGCTGCATGGGCATCTTCACTGCACCAGGCTATAATCCAAACTCGAGGTGGACTTTTCCTTCAGTGCCCTTTTGGTTACAATTGCTCAGTGTGCTACAGCAACAAAGCACGTGTGTCACACTGGACAAGCACTCAATCCAAATCAGTTCATATGCAACAGTTGAATGTGCTCTTTTGACTTTGGTCACAGATCCTTCTTACTTGAACATATAATGCCTTGTGTTCCAGGTCACCCTTTAAAACGAGATCTTGATCTCAATGGGTTTTTATCTGGTAAAATAAATAAAAACATCAAGGGCTAAGAACCAAAAGGGCGTAAGTAAAATTTCAGTAACTTTACAGGAAAAAAGTCAGATATGCCTTTTTGGCTCCAATGTTTTATGCCAAATATTATAAATATATAAATATATATTTCCAATATAAACTGTATGCTGCAATTGTAGTTGTGTTCATAAGTTTACATACCCTGGTAAAATTTGTAATTATTTTGCCATTTTTTTACTCATAGTGGTTGAGTGAAGCCATTTATTGTCAAACAATTGTGTTTATTCTTTTTAAATCTTAATGTCAACAGAACTACCCAAATGACTCTGATCAAAAGTTTACATACCCCAGTTCTTAATACTGTGTGTTGCCACCTTTAACATCAATGACAGCTTTTGTGGATGAGGTTCTTTATTTTCTCAGATGGTAAAACTGCCCATTCTTCTTGGAAAAAAGCCTCCAGTTTCTGTAAATTCTTGGGCTGTCTTGCATGAACTGCACGTTTGAGATCTCCCCAGAGTGGCTCAATGATACTGAGGTCAGGAGATTGCAAGGGTCTGTCAGGAGCTCAGAAACTCACTGACTTTTTATACACACACTGATAATAAGCAAACAGATCCCAGTTGAGGAGCCATTCAAACCTGTTTGTGTCAACATGTCAGGCCAAAATCACCAGGGTTTGTAAACTTTTGATCAGGGTCATTTGGGTTGTTTCTGTTGTCATTATGATTTTTTAAAAAAAGTAAACACAATTGTTTGACACAAATGGCTTCACCCAACCACTAACTATGAGTGAAAGAAAAGTTTGTGTGTTATCATCAAATTCTCTGAAAGATGGCAAAAAAAAAATCACAATTTCTGCCACGCTATGTGAACAACTTATGAGCATAACTGTATATCTAGGCAGGAATAGACACTTTCTGCCATTCATTCAATTTTCAACAGCCAATAGGAGCATACCGTCTTTGAGAGTGGTGTGATTGGCCAAGATTGGCCTAAATGACATCTCATGGTTGTTTTTCACAGGCCATTCCAATGGCAATATGCTATTAGGTGATTGAACAGTATTCTTAATATGGAAAATGGGTACTTTCTGTACTGGGGTTAATGGGTGGTCAGATGTTGTTTACATGAGCATTATTGTCACCATAGTGAACTGAATAAAGGCCCTGTATCTTTGTGGCAGGTGCGTTTTCCTGCAGAGCCTCTGCTGCGTGTGAACTGCGCTGCTCTGAGGTAACGAGTGTCCTTATGTAACTCAGATAAGACCTTCCCCAGACAGACAGCGGGACATTCGGTTACATGGCCCCGCTTGTCTCTAGCCCCGGCTGGAGTTGTGGTTTCCTGCCTGGGGTCTGCAGCCTCTGATAGCATCGCCCTCCTCTGTAATGGACTTCCTCTTACAATTACAGCCCCCGACACACAAGGTGTTCGACATGAGAAGGAAACCCAGCAGTGTAGCCTTTTATTGGACAGCTGTCATTATTACACTTGTTTTACAATGTTGGAGGGTGTAAGATTTATGTGAGCTGTGTTTGTTAAAAGGAAAAGTAGTAGAGGAAACAAAGGCAAAGTAAGGCTATTTTTACCTGTCTTTGGCTGATGCCCAAAACAAGCCACACTTCCATAACAAATAATCAAATCAAGTTGCTACATCCTATTACACATACACATTCCTTACAGCTTCTAAATATTTTCATTTTGAGATTTTGAGACCTTTTAAGAATCAAACATACACTAAAAAAAAAATGATAAGTGAATTATACTTTTAAAAAACCCGTAGTAACCTTAAGTTAAATGATCCAGAATATTCTTGAGTAAAATCTACTTTAGGTAACATTTGCTCACAATTTCAAATTTTTGACAAGATTAACTTATTTTTCCCAGTCAGCGGCACAAAACAGGATATGCACTTTATGCGGTGCATATAGGCGCTCCATAATGGGGAAGGGGGGGCCAAAACAAGGAAGGGACGAAAAAACATTATCATGGACATCAACATCATCCACATCAACATTTTTGTTGATGTGGATGAAAGTATAAACTCTGATGGAAACCGCTCATGTGTTTAGTGCACATCTGAGCTGTGGTCAGCTGAAGTTCTCCTGCAGCAGTCTTAAAACTGAAGCCCACCATAAAAGGTCTGTGCTACATGAAGTGTAACTAAAGACTGAAAAGTGTAGTTAAGGGTGGGTTTTATAAACTGCTTTTGACCTTGATTGTTTCTGTTTTAAAACCTTCAGTCTGTGATGTTGGGCTCACTCACGATGTCCAGCTAAAAATGTATTACATTATCTAAAATGCTGCAGAATAAAAGGAGTTACATCTGTTTTGATTACATTTTTTCTAGGGGAGGACCCACAGACCCCCTGCTGTTCAGTCCCATATACTTGTCCCACTCCGGCCCTGCAATCTCATGTTGGTGCTGTAAGTCATCTTGGTCTGAGTGCTGGTTCCAGTCTTGGCTTCTGTACAATCAGATTAAAATATTTATGAATCATCCCTACACAGCGACTACTTACTAGGCCTATCTACATTTGTATGGTAGACTTATCTATGCCCCTTATCTGAATATCATCATGATTAAGCCAAAATATCTTACACAATACACACACACTTCATATACAAATATTCTTGACACAAGAATATGACATAGGCCTACATATTCTTTTTCTTTTGATTATAGATTCTACATCAGCAAGTAGGTCTAACTAGAGAGTCTTTTTGTCTCTTTTACTTGATAAAATGATTAAGCAGTTAAGTAATGTTCACACAATTTTATTATTTACTTCCAAGTATACTACCATAGTATTATGTTGTGTTTGTTTAAATATCTGTGGAGGTTTTGCTTTGAAAAAATGTTGAAGTGCAGCCCACAAAGAAAAGCTTTATGACTTTTCAAAATGTTGGACCGTTCCTATGGGTGCCTTGAGAGGACAAATTGAGCACCTCTGTAGTGCATTTATTCTTTCTTTTGGAATACACCTTCTTGCATATAGAATGAGTTGAAATGATATCCTTCTAAATATTTAAAGTTAAACCACCATCCAACCTATTTCCACTGGGTTTGTTTATTAACAACAGTATGTCACTGCAGAGCAACCCTTAGTGCTCACAGGCTGTAGAAATGAAGAAGTGTGAGGTGTGTCTATGTATTTATGTGCCGATGTAACAAAGGAATGAGCTTGTATATTGTATGTATATTGTTGAGTCACTACTGAGTTCAGTGTCATTGTCATTTTCTTCTGAAAGTGACAATCTTGTGCTATTCATGTTGAAAAGTTAAAGAGTTACACATACACACACTATAAAGTGGTCTACAAATTGTTGGACTAAAACTCAAAAATGCTTGTAATTGTCCAACTGGAAATGCTTTGTCTTGCTCAAGATAACAAACCTGGTGAGATTCATTGTCAAGCGCATGCTCCAGAACCCCGTCCAGAGAACAAACGTGAGAAAGACAAAGGTGTATAGTTATAGCAAAGGAAGAGGGAGAATCTTTTTTTAGAAGCAAAGAGACTAGTTTTGGTGCCTGATGACATAATCTAATGAAGCGCATGTTTTATTCATGCATTTTGTGTTTTTATTGTGCAATTTAAATTACTAAGTCCCAATTGAGTAAAATCTACTTCTTGCAGCTTTGCATTACATAAAGATTTCCTGAGCCTAAAACATAAAGAAGCATCAAATATTTCTGCGTTTTATCTATATAGATCTATAGAGGTTTGATTTGAATGTACTGTAAATGTACAGCCTGATGTAAAATATTATTTTAAAAAAGGTCATGATAGAGTCAAACTAAGACAGTGGTGTAATGGATACCACCACAAACACCGCTGAACGTAATGTGTACTTTCAGCTTGAGCTAAGTAATGCAGTTGGACTTGAAATCTGTTCTGTCAATCAGACAGAAGTGTTAAGTTTCCAGTCAAGTTACAGCGCTTCCAGACTGTCCTGCCCTGCAGCATTGTGGCCACAAGACAATATCCTCTTCAGTGAGTTAAACAAAGACCTGAGCAGCTGACTGTGACACATTTCTGAAGACATTCATGCGACGAGAGAGAGAGATAAAGTCAGGCCACTCACTGAGCAAACACCTGCTCCAGCCAACGTGAGACAGCTTTTATCTTAAAGGAGCTAAGACTGCTGACAGTAAAAAGCCATTGCATTAAACAGAAGTAGATGTTGTTGATGCCGTGTTGAGTGTCGTAGAACCAGAAGATTTATTTAATATTAGAGTTTTCAGGAGGTGCAACCAGAAAATAGAAGTAGATCATAAAACTTGGACATGGGCATTGTATTAGTGGGTCACAATGAGTGCAGTGAAATAATAAAAACAGTACTGAATAGACTCATTTGTGTGTGCAAGATGTACATTGCCATTACAGTGGCACACTTCAAGATATCAACAAAAGAAAGTCTGCTCTGATTGGATGCAGTAATGTTAAAGGAGCCCTGCGGTCCTTAGACATGAGACATTAGACACTGACACAGAACCCAGAACCAGCTGGACAGAAACCTCCTAAAAACTAGAAAAATACACTAAAATGACCCTACCATTTCAGAAGACATGTTCTGTCTTCCAAACTTTCTCTCCAAACTTTGATAGTCTCTTCTTGTAAGCAACCATGGCACCAGTCACACTGCTAACATTCCAGATGCACAGAGAGAAATCTGTGCCCTCTACTGGCCAAACGTCACGCAAGCCTGCTTTATTAAAGTTGTTGGAAATTTTTTTAATGTATTTTATAAATATATATCAAACATTCACGTGCATTCAGCTTTAATGAGGATAGTAACCATCAGTTTGCACAAAACACAAGAAAGTAAACAGGTGAGTAAATGTGCAGTTTTTATTGAAAGGTTTAACATCATGTACTGCTCTCTACTGATTCAGCCCTCCAAAACAATTCCACCTTTTCATTGCCTTAATTTGCCCTCACTGATGCCTCAACAAACGCCACTTGTTCCTGTCTGACTCAGTTAAATATCATAAAGCTGAGGTAATTAAAAAAAGTAATTAAAGCATTTCAAGTTAAGAGTCATGGTTTTAAATGTGGTGGTTTTGTGGTTATAGGTGTGTCATCAGCTGTTTCTCTCTCACTGTCTGCCCCTTACCTGAAAGTAACAGGAAGAGGAACTGCCAAAAAAGGTAAAACCACCAACACACCTGGCTCCGCCCCAAGAAAAGTCTCTGAAATGTAATGAGAACAAAAACCCGCCTGAAGACAAATGATAGCCTGCATGCTTCAGGCAGCTCTGACTTCTGACTTAAGTGACAGAGAACAATTTTCTAAGAGTTAAAGTAAACAATGATGTCATAGAACTGCCAAGGAAGTCATGTGTCTATTTGATACTTTTTTATTCTTGGATGTACGTATTGTTAATAATTAATGTAAAAAATGTGGGCTTGTATTTAGCAGCTGGAAAGACTGGAGGTACCAGACCAGTTTTATTTCCATTTTTCTGAACATTGAGATATTAAGCTGGACCAATTTTCTATAATTTAGAAACTCAATATTATGCAATGCAAAAACAATAAATGCAATGTTTTAATTGACTAAAGTAGACAGTATGACACCAACTGTTTAAACACGGAAACAGAGTTTAGAGATATCTCCACTTCCAGTTGTCCTCTAACCAGAAGGTTGGTGGTTCGATTCCCGCTCTCCCCACAGTTCATACTGTCGTTGTGTCCTTGGGCAAGACACTTAACCCACCTTGCCTCCAGTGCTGTTCCAGCTGTAACACTGGTGAATGGAACCTTAATGTAAGTCTCTTTGGATTAAAGTATCTGCAAAATGACTAAATGTAATGCACATTGTACGCTGTCCTAAATAAATAAAAATACAAATAAAGTCAGTGTGTTCTATTTGAAAATGACTGTGAAATGTGTTTAATGTGTGCTTCTTGGTTTCAGCGGACTGCAGTATTTAGATCCACCTTTTCCAAACTGGCTCGGGACAGTATGCTTTTTGGGGGATGCTTTGGACCCCTTTTGGTAACGCGTCCGACCCAAGCGAGACTTATAAGTACATCTGAGCGAAAGCCGAATGAATCATCAATCAATCATGAAGACTGGTGACATAATGTCCTACCACACACGTGTTTTGTATAGAGCTGTGTTGTTTTGGGACCACTGCGGTTTATGACTCACAGCAAACACCTCCAGAACATGTTTTCATGTTTTTTTGTTTCTCCTTGATCTCAAATTGTTGAACTCATGAGTCTTGAAATTAATTAAACCCATTCACTGAGATGTAGGGTCCGTAAGGATCACATACATTTCTTCAAATATTTATTAAGAAGGTATTGTCACCAGTTTTTGTGTCCAAATGACTTTCAAGTTCTTAGTGTTAAAGTCCAAATCCAGGTCTAAGTCACCAAAGACTAGTCTGAGTTTAATCCGAGTCGAGTCATCATTGCTTAAAGTACAAGTCCTAGTCGGCCAAACATTTAAAGTCAAGTCCATGTTGAGTCATCTTTAGTTGAACTGCAAGTCCAAGTCACTAAAGAAAGGTCCAAGTCAAGTCCAAAGTGAGTTACAAATCTGAAAACTGTGGGAGCTAAACTGACACATTGATTGCCATTTTACTTTTGTATAAGTCTTTTTCATTAAATGTTCTCGTCCAAATTTAGCTGGTCTGATCTAAAAATGCAGCAGTATCTACGGTACACTTGTTATCCACAGAGCGGCAGAGAGAGGCGTGACAGCAGTGAATCATGGCTCAGACAGAGTTTAACCTCACAATCAAAACAAACACAGTCTAATCTGTCTCTCAGAGCAGTAATCTCACAAGATTTCCCCACTTTAGAGCAAAGAGGGGGAACGGGCTCTGTCCTTTCAGCAACTAACTGCATCATGACACAACAAGACACTGTCTTTTGACTGGATTATGGGTTTTTTTTCAGGCCACAATGCCTTGCTTTACTTTTGCACATTAATCTGTCTTTTCTCGGTATCTGTACACATGTGGTCAGTTGGACTTGTGATGGTGCGTTTAAGTCCGCATTAGACTGGTTCACACTTTTCCGTTTCATATACAAAATTTAAATGAAAATATTTTCTAATTTGTAAAGCTGTTTCTTTAAGGTTTGTGTGCTTAAAGGCACAGTGTGTGGTTTTCTGTCAGCATTTCCAAACCTCTTCTTTCTACAGCTTGTCAGCAGCTACAATAAAGCCCTGCAGGGACATGCTGTACTTTATGGGTAAACCCCGTGAACATGTGCTGATTGTAATATCAGTCCAATGCAAGATTTTGTGTTCAAAAATAAAAACATTTAAACAGTCCTCTCTGTATAGCTGTAGAAACAAGAAGTAATTTAACTAATGTCTTCTTCCACTGGGTGCTTAAAATGACCATTTCTTTTCTGCATATTGAACTGCAAACAGTGTTGTATTGGGTCAGTTATACACACAATTTCACCAATGAGCTCCCTTTGGTTCAACTTTATAGTACAAAATAATAAACAGAGCATCTTTAAACTGGAGTGATTGAAATGAAAGTGAATGAAAGACTCTAAAATGTAAAGAATGATCTTGAAAGTGCTATATTAAGACAATTAAAAACTATGCTGCTTATAATGATTTTTGGTTCATTCCAAACTGTTGATGATGACACTCAAAGTCAAGTGTTGACAAAAGAAAAGCAGCGTCTGTTTTGGCCCAGCAGTCCGAGTAATATTATCTACAGAGAGTAGTGTGTTAACGATAAGAAATGCATCTGTTTATTGAATTATCATGTAATTGATAAGAACTACAGATGATCAGCTGAGTCAGGCCCATCCTGTTGGAGAGGAAGCAGCTGTGTTCACTGATAAAACATTGCATTCACTTAATGTAAGTGCATTAGATAACAGGACTAATATGAAGATAAACATTTCAATAGAAGCAGGAACTGGACGTGCCCCAATCCAATTTTCCAAACGTTTAAATGTCAGTAACAAGCTGTAAATTGTAGGATTGTAATTATTTATTTACCATTTATTAGAAACTTTTATTTTTTCTGATTAGCATATCATTATAACACAGGCCGTCTTGATGACATGTACTTACATTATTACTTTCAAAATAAAAGCACTGCAGCTGTGTTGTGAGCATGTTGTGAATGTAATCCTGTTTAACTTTATTGGCACTTTCTTGCACCATGTGCAGGAGGTCTGCTACATGAACAAATTGTGTTTCTACATAAAATAAACAGTAAATCTTGTTTAATTAACTTTTAGCTGTGTTACCATTGAATGAAGTAAAGAAGTGGATAAATCCTCATTTGTAGTGATGCAAGAGGCTGGAGGTATATGTAACGTGTGTGGCACAGGACTCAGATGCACGACACAAAAAGGGTTCAGAATAAGCTTTATTGAAACCAGAGAGTAGCAGATGAATGAGGTCAGGACCGGAGCACAGGTAGGTACAGGACACAGTTGTGTGGTGGCTGCTTAAGTACCAGTCTGACTGGGATGGGCTGCAGGTGTGGAGTGGATTACGTGGATTGTGACAGATGCAATAAACAGTAGAAGAAGATTGTTTCCTGTCGCACCAATTTTTATATTTAATTTCAGATAAATACATTTTTTGGGCCTTTTCTGCCTTTATTGGATTTAGACAGTAGATAGACAGGAAACAGGGTGAGAGGGAGGAGACTGACACTGGGCAAATGACCGCACCAAGAATCAAACCCAGGTCTCCCATGTATTTGGCATGTGCTCTACCAAGTAAGCTATCAATTTATTAAATGTTTCATACTATGCTCATGTTTGATGCAATGCAGACAGCAAAGGCAGTGTCTTACATTCACAAAGCAAGAGCCTTAACATACAAGATAAGGTACACTTTGTACCTTTTTAACAATGGAAACTGCCCTGTACTGTATTGCTCCACTACTGGAACCAAGGTTTATGAAATACCATAGGCTACCTGCCAACTGTAAAGTTTGGTAAGGGTGTATTTATTTTGGGAATGAGAACAGACTCTTACAACCTGTTCATTGGGTGGAGCCAGTTGGTCATTGCTCAGTTTACGGTAAATGTCCCCCGACTGAAGGGAGAAGCTGCCTCTCTCTTTGCCAACGCCTTTTGTTGTCTTTGTTTTCACCAGAGGAAGATGCTGCAAGCGGTAAACCCTTTCCCAACAAATAACGGCCAACTGCTTCGAGACATTTGAATATTATTAGAAGCAGACGGAGAATCAGAGCAAATAAATGTTACGTATCTTTGTCGGAGGTGCAGAGGCAGATGTGTTTAGAGATTAGATGGGACCCGAGATGAGAGCGGCGGGACGTGGTGTAACAGACAAAAGAGCGCTGATAGGAGAGCAGAGCACGATGGGAACCACATCACCCCTGCAGTGAGCACGGACACAGGAAGCATGTGGCTGCGCAGGCTCCTCAAGACGCAACACGCTTCCTCTTTTAGTGGCTACACACAATCACTCAGGCTTGTATCTGCAGCTTCTTACATAAGGCCTTAGAGAGTGAGACTCAACAACAATGAGGCAACAGCAAGCACTTCTATTTGTACACAGATGGATCTAGGATCTTTCTGCAAGTAAGAAAAATGTCAAACAATTCAGAGCATCTTGATTTGTGTCCATTTTCAAATGACAAAAAATACCAGCACAATGAGTTTAAACATTTTATATCTAGCATTTACACCTAATAGTATATTGTAATGGAATGATCTGTGAAAAAACAAGACCCTAAAACATCATTCATGCTTTATTATCAAGGACCTTAATGATAATGAGAGATGACAATATTCAGCCCGCACCGACAAGCTTTGGCCAATCACATGTTTGAATAATTATATATTTAGGTCTGCTCATTAAAGTGAAGCATATCACCCAAAGTGCTTTACATTCTCTATCTATAGTAAAACGTGCATAAACTATTGGGAATTAGTGTTGCTTTTCTTTTATATATGTATTATATGCCCTACACTATTGGCTACAAAACTTCCTGACTCAAAGAAGAAGAGTGATGGTCAACGGCTTCTGGAGTCCATGGTCCAATATTACATGAAGTGGTTCCTCCATACCGTTTTCTCCTTTACATGTAGGAAACTACATTTCCTGATTCCTTGCAAATAGGTTATGCCGACAATATTGGCCTGTCCCGGGTCACTCCCACAAGCAACATCACTTTTGACACCAAAGTAGAATTGGAAGCCCAGCAGCTGGATAAATGGGCTGCAGCCAACAACTTCACAAATAATCAGTTGAGCCCCAAATCTGCTCTTCTAATATTCTGCAGATATTCAGTTGTTGCCTGTAAGCAAGAGGATTTGAATATAAAGTCAAATCAAAATAAAAGCAGAGGCAGATTGCTGCGCTCTTGTGGAGGGTGAGGTGTGGTGGTTGGGAGAGTAAGGATAGGTGTTTTGGGATAATGCATGTGGAGCATTGATGTTTGGAGACCTTTCTCATGACCTGCAACATGCACTGAAAGTCTGGAGGATGTTGGCAGCATTTGAAATATCTCTAAAGCCTGAAACTGAGCATGTAAATGTAATACTTATAAGTAATAATAGCACTTTCCCAGCTAAATATCCAAAGACTATCTTGGCATTTTTGTCATTTGACTTTTGTCTGACTGATTTGTTTTCATCTTTAATTGGTTTTACAAAGTCATTGTTTCTGTTAGTAGCATGTTCAAATAAATATGAACTCAAAACCACCTTGTTGTGGTGCTGTGTAACCACTTTGCCGACATGCTGCAATATATAGATGGACACACAAGGTTTCTGTAAAATAGATATTGATACAGGCCCAGAGTTAATTTCATAAATCCCTTTTTGATAATGTTAGTGTGGGGTGTTGGTGCAGTTTTTACTTTTTATGTCTATGGGACACAGAGGACAGTAATGGCATTATGTTGAAACAAAACACTGGAAATAAGCATCCACCTGTGTTTTTGTGAGCCTTTTTACCTAAAATATGTGTTCTTGTTTACAAGGGAGTTTATTTTTAGAGTAAATAAAAAACACAAAGAAGCTCCAGGGTATAAAACTCGGCTAAACATGCCATTTTGATTTGACTTTATTGTCCATTCATCAGTCATCTGCTGAAGGCCTGGTCCGTCCCTTAAATCTTTGTCTAAAGTCGGGACCGCGTCCGTCTGTGTTTGTGCCTGCTGTAAACACGGCCTGTTGTTTTGCTGCTGTGGACACTTGAACCTTGAGGAAGTTATTTTCTGGTTTGCTTTTTCAAGGAACTTGTAAATAGTTGGTGATTTGTGGCGAGCCAGTCCTCCGGGGTCCATCACTCCTCTGCTGTGTGTAAACCTTAGTGTCCTGCAGGGTCACACAATAAAACGTGAACAAGATGAATATGTATGATGTATGTTTGTGTCTCTCAGTGAAATGCGTAATTTTGTCTTGACCCTCTGCCAGCGGAGAACAGCTGCTTGTTGGACAGACAGTGTGAACTGGGTGTAACCTTTTGCACTTACCAAGACTTCCTGATCACTTCAAATATAATATAATAGAATAAAATAATAAATCTAGCATCAAGAATCAAACACAATATAAAGGTCATGGATTGTATAACAACATCATATGTAAATGAATCAACTTGTCTTTGAAGATTTTCAGTCATCCAGGTCAGCGTAATACTGTTTGTCTTCCTGATTGTTCACCTTTTGGATCAAGGCCAGCTTCAGATTCCCTTCCTGTTACGTCACATTGTTTTTTCAATGGTTAGTATTTCATCAAAAAGAAATGGAAAACTATTTACTTTTAAATTTGTAGTTGTGATGAGTAAGTTACATAAAGGGAAGGTCTGTCAATATTTTTGGATAGAGATAAATATACCCTCAGGGTCAGTGATCCAAACTGTTTCCTCTCACTGTACTTCTAATGCTGCTAAATAAATGACAGTCATTAGCTCGGTGTCAGAGTCATACAGAGTCCAGAGAGAGGGGCCGGACAGACGACACTGCCCCGGATAACACTGTTCTCTCGGGGGTCGTTAGTCATCAGCAACCTCTCTCTTCGGACTGTTTATCCTTTTGCTGCAGGCAGTAGAAAAGGGAGGACACTTTCAGGGTTTATGGAAGTCATCAAGAGGAGATCTGTCAAAACGTTCTTATTAGGAACAGTTAGAAAACAATAGAGCAGATTATTACATGTTTTCCCTAAATTTTCTCCTCCTATCCTCTGTTTGCTCTACCTTTACCCCTTGTCCCAGGTCTGAAATGGGATTGGGTGATTTACTCTGATTACACCAATTAGACTAGAGTCCTGACAGCATAATATTTTCTTAGAAAGCCATATAAATTCTGCTCATTTAGGACCTTCACCAAAAACAACAACCAGCCTCATTGTTTAAGTCAAAATGGAGTTTATACATTTGATAAACTGACTCTAATGCAATGTAAAGGCTGGGTCCGCTCACCCCATGTATTATGTGACATCTACAACTATACAACTACAAATACAACTACAAATATACAACTAAGGTCAAAACTGACATTTCAATTTCAGAACAACATTAGGATTTGGATCACCCAAACCTAAATCATTTATACATGATATCCCACAGAAGTGTGCAGTTTCCCAAAACTATGACACAGTTGGTTGTTATGCTGGCCTCATAGACTGTCGCTTCATTAAGCAGCTAAAGGACATTCTACACTAACCTTTCTTTACCTCATTTCTTTATGTTGCCCCTCATCCTGCACTGTGACAGTTTATTCCAGTCAAAGGTCAGGCCATGTTTATTTGGCTATTTATTTTTTTGTTTATTTATTTTTAACCTTTATGTAGGAGGGTCCTGGCCCCATGTGTGTGTGTGTTGTGGGGAGGGTGGACTAATGTACATGTTTTTAGTGGTAGGGGAAACCGGAATACCACTCTGTCCCCCTCTTCCTTGAAATGGAAGTGTTAGTGTAATAATAATAAGAGAGTGATAATATGGTCCATTGACATTTTTAACTGCATTAAAGTTGATGTTGGGCTTCATTGAATAAGTATGAATCTGGAAGACTCATTTGCAGTGTCGAACTGTGCCCATCCGACTCAGGCCTTCACACACTCGCACAGACTGTCAGGGGTCGGGGCCTCCTCGGTGGCTCACCTGGTAGAGTGCATACCATATACTCGGGAGACCCAGGTTTGAGTCCCACTTGAGTGATTTGCCCTTTCTCTCACTCTGTTTCCTGTCAACTGTCTATCAATTAAAGGCAAAATGGCCAAAAACTGTCAGAGGCCTCAGAGGGATATGTGTCAAACCTCAGTTTGAAATGCACAGACAGACTGCTCCCTAAGTCCTCAGACTCGCTGACCTCTGACCTCACAAGTGGAGCCTGACAATACAAATCAAAAGCTTATCTCTGTTATAAGAGAGAAGTTCTGAGCTGAGGGACTAATGGCTAATATTAACTGAAGAGTGAGTTTAGAAGTAACGGTAAAGTTCTCTTGTTAGTTAAAAAGCCTATATCGTGAAATCTGTTTCTAGTTTATATTTTTTTTCTCCAGGCTAGTTTAATCTGACGTGAAAGGTTTTGTTTTGTCACATTTACTGACGCCGTATTGTATAAATGCACAATACAAAACAGAGTAGGGGCTGGCTTACTCACCAGAGCTGTCTTCTTCAGATAAATGAGGGGTTCACTCTCAGTGGAAACAAATTGCAGGTTGATAATTGTAATTCACCTCACTTTCCGTAAGGTGAACTCATTTCCATTTAAGTCCAGGCTGACTAGTTGACCTGTTGGTTGAATAAAAGTAGATAGAAAACTTCCTGGTGATGTGATGTCTGATGATTTTTAAACCAAACAAAAGTAAAATGTTGTTAGAATGAACAGAAATACATATAATACAATATAATACTGCTCCATCTGATCTTATTAGAACAAACCTCTGGACTGTGAACTTTAAAATACATAAAGAGATTTTTGAGGATCTGAGACTATAGTCAGTGGATGTGCTTCCTTACACAGTAGGAGTCTGTGGAGTTGCGACAGACACTGCCAACGTTCTTTCAAGGAAGATGTTTTTTTTTTCTCTCAAGGCCCAGCTCTTCCGGCGTGTGCAATTCAAGGTTAAGCAATTTGTAGGACTTTTCAGTAAGAGTGAGAGAAGTGGCAACTGGCCTCTGACCTTATGACAGTGACAGGCGTTCCCAGCATGCCCTGGAAACATGCCGGGCTAAACGGCATTGACTCATGCAACGTTTTACATCATCTCAGACTTTCTCACATTGACATTTCCTGATTTAGATTCACGTAACACCAACAAAATGTACTACAGATTGCAAAACGTTTTAGTGGAGTACAGTACAGCACTATTTCCGCCTAACTCATAAAGTTGAACGTTATCTGTGGTAATTGCTCCATCGTCACAGATCCTGTTTTATGATTGAACAACTAAATTTATCTTAGCACTGAATAATATGTCTAACTACCCCGTGTTCTGTGCTACCCCTTTATTCGTTTTAGAAGTTGGACCCTTTTTACTCTTTGCATCCCACAGATCTTTGAATTACACTTCCCATACCTATCCTTTTAAACAAATGACTACTGTAGGGAGTGAGCATACTGATTATGTTGAGGTTTTATTGATCATTCTTTTACAACTTACTGTTTGGCACTGCAACCTGTCTGTGCAGCTCAAATTCATAAATGTGCTATGAAGGTCAGGGGTAAGAAGGACATGGCAGATTAGGTATGAGAATGCAGTCAAAAAGGCTACTTTACTCAGAATACAACATTTTACCTTGATGCTCTAATGCAGTGGTGAGCAAACTGAGGCCCGGGGGCCTTTAATCTGCCCTGCCAAGCATTTACTAATAATTCACTGATAATTCAACACTGTATATATGTTTCCTTCAATATTCTGCAATGATCAGTTGATTCCACTGATACAACATGCTCAAAATTGTAAATACCTTTCCTAAAGCTATCATCTCTCCTCTCAGCGAGAGATAGTTTTCACTGGTTTTAGAACAAACACTTTAAAGGGTGGTCTAAAACTGAGCAGGTGCAGCTGTGACTGTGACATATACTGTTTCTATTGCATATATTGCCTATAGTTCAAACTTTAAACTACAGGAAAAATAAGTTTTATTGAGCATAAATGAGTTGACCGTCTTGGCCAAGCCCTCCACAAGAGTCCCATGTTGTAATGTGGCCCTTGGGGAAAATAATTGCCCACCTTGCTGTAGAGTCTATCAGCTGACAGGCTGTATACTTTGAGGGAGTGAGTTTTATGTTGCTTAAATTTAGCTTTAGTTAATTATCACAACCATAATATGAGATTTTTCAGTCAGTTACTTTCTCACACCACCAATTTCAGTTTGTGCTTCTGGCAGTGGGTTAACTCTGATGAAAAGAGTATGACTTGCATCAGAGCAGAGTAGGGTTTCCCTTTGTGACACTGTGTCCGTCCTCTCTGACGATGGACTAATATCCTTTGTCAGTGGGACAGTCTGTTCTCTTTAAGTATACATTACTGACTCACAACACATTCAGTGACATGTTTGAGTAACATATAAATATGAAGAAACACACACAACCAGAATGAAATCTAAATGGTTCACTGTATTTGTTCTTTTTTCTTTTAACCACAAAGGTAAATGGTGAAACACCCAAAAACTGATTTCTTGGTCAGAAAGTCAGAAATGAATGGGGAAGCAGACCAGCAGACCTGATTTGTGAATGGACAAAGCAGGATAAATATTTTGAATACTTTCAAAATCCTTGATAAAGCATTTAAGATGTCTTGTTTTTTTTTACAGAAGATTTTATGAAAAATGTTTTGAACTTGTACAGAGCACCAAATGACAACAATAACGCCACATGAAGGACTCAGAGTTTAATGGATGGCGTTAAACCTAGGTTTTCTGTCACAATTAGCATATGCATTGCTAAAGCTGCAAAATTTATAATAAGGTAAAGTGCACAATAATTGTATGCTTTCAAGCATTTAACAGCTTTATAGAAGCACAAAAGAACAAAGACTGGGTTTAAAAAACATTATGTTACAGTCAGGGACAGTGCATGGCTAAATTCAAATATAACTATGGAAGGCCGTTTCAGTATTTATTCTGATATTGTTGATATTAACTTTAATTTTCTTTACTTGTAAGCCTTTTTGGGTCACTAGTGCCTCTAGTGGCGTGTCATTAGGGACAAAAATGCTCACTAGTAGTACGCAAGTGGATGCCAGACTGTCAGCATGTCAATGTAAGTCTTTTTGTAACCTTACAGTTGATGAACATGCTGCATTTGGAAGAGCTGTATTTCTTTGAAGTGAAATCATTTTTAAAAAAGTACTCTAATCAATGCAATCAGTTCCTGTTATTTTATTATTATTATTATTTACCGGTGTTGTATTGATTGTAGATGACATTTATCTGTATTTGTTAAGGTGCTGTCGGTTTTGCAGTTTGAAAATATGGCCACCCTATTCCTGCTCCATCCTGCTGATGATTAACAAGACAGTAGCCAACATACAATCCGTACAATATTCACTTACCCAAATTAGTGTCTTTATGTTCCATACTCCTATAAATAAATAAGAAATACAGTTGCTTTTGCGTCCGCAGTGGCGGCTGATGTTTGTGGAAAAGCCTATTGTTAGGATAAAATAAACACATCAGCTTTGCTACATATTTGTTCCATTTAATAAGAAAAGTACCTTCAGTTGCTTCTCCTGTAAGGTTTCATGATAATCAATACATTCTGGTTGGATCAATAACACAATTATATTAAAATGGAGTGGTCTGGTTTGTGTCCGATTCTTGTGAAAAGAGTCTTTGTGCGTTCCTGGTTGTGTTTGAGACTGGAGCAGATCAGATGCTGATGTGGGATTCCTGCCATTTTTCTCTGAGCCAGAAGTTCCTCAGGGGACGACTGTGGCATCCAGAAATCTCTTTAATTAAAGTCGACAGGAACCATCATGTGTTTTGGAGAGCAGCTCGGCTTTGTGCATTCATTTCCAGCAAAACAAAGGAGAAGTTTACAAAAGAAGGTCTGGGTATGTTTTACAATGATTCCCAGTTGGACTTAACAAATTAGTTTTTATTAAAAAGGGTGTCACATGTGTGGTTATTTGCACTTTCTACTTAGTGACTTGGATGTGACCACAAATGTTAATTGGCTTTTAATGCTTTCTTAGGCCAATTGTTAAAACAACTCAGGCCTTGTTCAGATGACCCATTACAAGTTTGTGTCACCAACCAAGTCTTTCAATGCACAATTTAGTGCTTACTAACATGAGCACTAACACTAACAGAGCTCTGCATGACGATGATACCCAAGCCAAATTTAAGATGCTGGCAGCTCTGTCTGTTCCTCCATTTAATCAGAAAAAAACAGAGCAAAACACAGAGTAATTGTATGCTAAAATAGGTTATAAAATTAAACTCCTTTTTTTATACATCCTAATTTTTAATTTATAAACCTACAAGCCTTAGGCCTTTTTTCATGTCCTGCTGCTTTAGTGAGAGTAGCTAAGGTAAAGCACTGGACAGAGCTGATAGCTGATGATCTGTTTAGACTCTCGTCTGGTGCATGATAAGGTTTGGGGAAACTGATTAAATAAAGTTTAGATCAATAACTGTGGAATAATAGTGATTACTAAAGTCTGTTGTTTGAGATCCATACATTAGAACGTACTGACACTGTCTGCAGAACTACTACACTCAAGATGATTCACCCACTTGTATTGTTATTATATGCACCATGTTAAGTAATTAAAAATATACTTAAACATCTATAGTTTGAAGGGCTAGACACAGACATAGACAGAAAACCATTCACTCTCACAGTGAGTCATTAGGGGAGATTTTGACTCATCAATTCACCAACATACATGTCTTTAGCTGGACTTACTTAAAAAGTTTAATTTTATTTTCTTTAACGTGCAGGCATTTGGGCTAAAAGTATAGGAGTAAAGTTAATTCGATATAAACCTTTCAATTGATACAAATTCATTAAAAACAGTAATAAAGTGCACCCGTGCTGTGTGTTCAGATAAATATAGTGCACTGTGCTAAAAAAAAGTACAAAAAGGGAAACTTACTGGAAGGAAGGAGGAAGCATTGAGGAAGTCCAAGTGACGGGAATTCTAACGCTGATAAAGAAAATGACATTAAAAAGAACAGGACAAACCACAGCAGGACTGTTACCTCACTTCAAAAGTTCCTGGAAACATCTTGAGTATTGCTTGGTATAGCAATATGAATGGTGTCTGAGATCTATGAACCATGACCACTTTCATTCCATTACACATAAACTTTATTTACATTTGGCCAGAATTAAAATCTTCTTGGACTTTCTGCATTTGTTTATCACGTCAAGGTCACATTTTGATTAAAATGTACAAAACAAAAAATAAAATCCCTATACCACATGACTTCACAAGGCTTGAAAATGTTCACTTCTGTATAATTCTTTCTATTTTCATATGACAATATTTATCCTACTGCTGTCTACTTGATCATAGTTCTTTAAATTGTATAAAAACATGGACCTATTAGGCATTTTTCTAGTTAATTGAATTTGTTTTTTGTTTCACATTTATCTCATCATAATATATATATATATATAATATATATATATATATATATATATATATATATATATATATATATATATATATATATATAATAACTTTGTCCTTCGACCTCCGCGGGTGGTCTCTCATCCTTCGAGCTCAGGTCCTCCACCAGAGGCCTGGGAGCCTGAGGGTTCTGCGAAGTATCTTTGCTGTTCCTAGTACTGCACTTTTCTGGACCGAGATGTCTGGTGTTCTTCCAGGGATCTATTGCAGCCACTCCTCCAGTTTGATAGGGGGTCACTGCTCCGATGACCACAGGCACCACTGTCGCCTTCACGTTCCAAGCCTTTTCCAGCTCTTCTCTAAGCCCTTGGTATTTCTCTAGTTTCTCGTGTTCCTTTGTCCTGATTTTGCCATCACTTGGTATTGTCACATCAACCAGAACGGCTTTCCTTCTGTGATCCTGGTGGTGTGGATCAGTGAGTCGATGTCCCGCTCACTCTTAGCGTAAAGCTTGATGTCATCCATGTAGCGGAGGTGACTGATGGTGGCCCCATTCCTGAGTCGGTATCCATAGCCAGTCTTGTTGATTATTTGGCTGAGGGGGTTCAGGCCTATGCAGAACAGCAGTGGGGATAGGGCATCTCCTTGGTATATGCCACATTTGATGGACACTTGTTCAAGTGGCTTGCCATTGTCCTCAACGGTGGTTTTCCTCAGCCTCATTGAGTTTGCAATGAAGTCTCTTAGAGTCCTGTTGATGTTGTACATTTCCAAGCATTCAGTGATCCATGTGTGTGGCATTGAGTCATATGCTTTCTTGTAATCAATCCAGGCAGTGTGGTGTGTCGGGTTCTGCAATCTTGGGTGACTGGTCTGTCAACCAGGAGTTGGTGTTGTTCGGTAAACCATTCAGGGTGCGTCCCATCCCTTAGCAGCTGGTTCATTTGTGCTGCAAGGCGCTCGTGGAGTGCAGTGAGCTTCTTTAGCCAGTAGGTGTGGATCCTGTCAGGGCTCGGTGCTGTCCAGTTTTTCATACCTGAGACTCTTTCTTGGATGTCTGCCGCTGTGATGGTAACTGGATTCTGTTCAGGAGTTTGCTGTGGTCTTCTCTCAGAGCCACCAGCCACTGTGCATCGCTGTTGTGTGATCTGCTGTTATTACCCTGCCATTGAGCATACACTTTTGCAGGTTGAGTTGCGAACAGCTGGTTTATTCTTCTGGCTTCATTATGTCTCGTGTACCTCGTTAGGCGGCTGGCCAAGGCCTGGACCCTTTGTTTGGCAGTTTCAAGTGCTTCAGGTATAGGCATCTGGTTGTACCTCTTGTGTACTTGTTTTCTCATTGCACCTCTCTTGGTCTCTGTCAGTTGGCTCACTTCTCTCTGTGCCTCCTAGATTTTAGCCTCCAGCCTTCGTCTCAATGGTGGGTACTGTTTCTCATGGTTCCCGTGGTTGCTCTTATAGCCAAGCATCTCATTAATCACTGCTGCTGAGGTGTATATTAGCTCATTGGTTTCATTCATTTGTTCATTTTCTACCACTTAGTCCCGTTAGGGGTCGTGGGTGACTGGAGCCTATCCCAGCAGCTTTGGGCCTGAGGCGGGGTACATCCTGGACAGTGGCCAGTTAGTCGCAGGGCTAACATTTAGAGACAGACAGTGACAGACAACCATTCACTCTCACATTCATTCACTAGGGACACTTTAGAGTTGCCAATCAACCTATACATTCATGTCTTTGGACGGGGGAGGAAGCCGGAGTACCCGGAGAGGACATGCAGACTCCTCACAGAAAGACCAGAGTCGTCCGAGAATGTTTGAGTTGACCACTCTGCCACATGCACCCCTTCATTGGTTTCAGTGAGGGTATATATAATATACAGTCTTGATCAAAATAATAGCAGTACAATGTGACAAACCAGAATAATCCAGGTTTTTTTTATTGCTAAGTGGCAAACAAGTTACCAGTAGGTGCAGTAAATTCTCAGAAAACAAACAAGACCCAGCATTCATGATATGCACGCTCTTAAGGCTGTGCAATTGGGCAATTAGTTGAATGGTGTGTGTTAAAAAATAGCAATGTGGCATTAAATCCACAAATTAAAATTTTAGCCACAGTATATAGTATATACGCTTGTTTAAAATTATTATAAATATTCCCAAATATTGCTTACCCCACCTACCTCACATATTTTTTTTATACTGTGTTAATCCATACTTACACATTCGTGTTGGTAAATTAAACTTGTCATATAATGCTGTTTTATTTTAACCATACACTCTGCAAGAACATGTCTGTGACTCCCTTTTTGGCACTGGTCCACAAACTGAGAATCCTGGACTTATAATATTAAAGTGAAAGAGAAGTTTCTGATCGGTCACTAATACAAAAAAATATAAAAATAAATAAAAATTATACATAGGCCATTATTTTCATAAAGCCCAGTCATGGCAAAAAGCTGCAGGTATATATCTTTTCAATACTACTAGTGTTTCTTTTCTTGCTGCAGTCACAGTGGATTGCGTTCAGGTTTGTTTTGGGGTGGGGTAGATGGATGATTCACCATGTGAGGCCTCTCCTAAACACCGCTCCTCATCCTCCCCCTGGTCCATGAGAGAAAGGGGGAAGTGAAACGGCCTGACAACACGCACCACTCTTCCTGTTTCTGTGGATGTGAGCCCATGTCACAGCAGTCACTAACTAAGGTGTCATGTGTCCAACCATCATCGGCGTACATCCCATTCTCATGTCCCATGTTTACTCTGTTGGTCACACAAAACATCCTTACTAATCATGATGACTGGATGACACAGTTACAAAAAAGTAGGATGCAATAGGGTCATAACAGCAACATCACCAAAAACTGATTCCCTCTGAAATAAACGCAACAGCAAATGTGTCACTCATTGAAGACAAATGTTTATAGAGTGTTGAGTTTGAAATTGATATTTATAATTGACAAATTAAGTCCAAATTATCATGTTATATCTTGGCCAGCCATACTCATTCACTTTCCTAAATGGGACAGAGATCCATTCACAGCAATATCCATTTGGTGGAAATCTAAAATGGAGCAGGTTTTATGCAATGTGTCTCTGATTGGCCGATTTCTCATACACTGTCCACAAATAACAATACAATTACAATACAGTGCTTCTGCAGTGTCATAAAAAAAAAAGTCATAAAAATGTAATGTACCAATATTTTCTCCCACCTCTAATGCCTAAACACAGTTTTTTTTTTTTTGCACACTTGTCTGACAATCAGAAGAAAAAATAATAAAATCAAACAAGCAACCTTAACACCTTAACTTAACCTTTTTAGAAAGATGCTCTGGATTATTACTTTTTCAGTGAACAGGGTTTACTGGTTTGTTGCAGATTATAATATTCATTCATTCATTCATTTTCTACCGCTTTGTCCCATGAGGGGTCGCGGGTGACTGGAGCCTATCCCAGCAGCTTTGGGCCTGAGGCGGGGTACACCCTGGACAGTGGCCAGTTAGTCGCAGGGCTAATATTTAGAGACAGACAGTGACAAACAAACATTCACTCTCACATTCATTCACTAGGGACACTTTAGAGTTGTCAATTAACCTAAACATGCATGTGTTTGGACGGTGGGAGGAAGCCGGAGTACCCGGAGAGAACCCACGGTAACACGTGGAGGACATGCAGACTCCTCACAGAAAGACCGAAGTCGGCCAAGAATGTTTGAGTCGGCCGGGTTTTGAACTCACGACCTTCTTGCTGTGAGGCAGGAGGACTAACCACGATGATGATTGTGATTATGATTAAAAGGAAGAGGAAGCAGAAGATTTCTTTGCATTCCTAGGAACAGTTAACACCTGAATTCTTCAAATTACACAAAGAAAGTAAGAAAATTGTCTTTAGCACTTATTGTCCAAGATTTCCAAGACTTGTTTTTAAAGCTGTCTTTCCTTTGATGATAGAAACCAGCTGAAACTTCTTCCAGTTTGGTCCAGATTGAGACCACCTCTTGTGTTGGAACAAAGATCACTTGTGTTGTATCTGTACACTTGAGTGCCGGTCCAGACAAACACAAAGGTCTGAGACCTGATGTGTGACCTTGTGCTCAACTCTGATCAACAATGGACTATGGTCAAAATGCATTAATAATCTGAGAGCGAGAGGTCAGACTGTTCAGGCTGTTCACAAGATAAAAACATCAATGATTTCAAAGACAGCACACTGTTGTCTTTGTCACAGTTAAACTTCTTGGCATTTTAAATAAGATACAATTAGTGATAACTGATTAGAGGTCTGCTGCAGTCTGCTGACTCAAGATCAAAAAAATGCATGTGTCAGTGTTTTTTTTTACACTGGACTTTTCACTGACCGCTGCAGGAACACAAGACAATATGTTAGCAATATATTCACACTTTGGAAATTGACTCACAGTCCACTCCACTCTTTAGTGAAGCCAACAGAAAAAGGCAGTCGGACCACAGTATGGATCACAAGACTGAAAAAGCGTCACTAAATGTGCTGCTTTAATCTTTTCCTGTAAATCTGTTCAATAAGAGGTTAGGTCACATAAAAGTCAACAAACCTTTACCTCAAAGCTTCTAAAACAACTCACTGGCTTTCTGTTACAAAGTGAGGAAGATAAGTAATACACTGTTTCACCAATGAGGACATGAGGATCATTAAAGTGAAGATAAAAAATTCAGCACTGACTCTTTTGTTTGTCCAAATCCAAACGACACTTAATAGCAACAAGTGTTTGCCATCAGCGTTTTTATTAAGAAGCTTTTGTTTAGCGCTCGGATCAGAATAGTGTTTATGTCCCTTTGTGCTGCTTACATTCCTGATGGATTCTGATTTATGCAAACACTTCTTCCACTGTGTTTGTCTCTGTATGGGACCCAGTGAGTCCCAGCCCCAAACTCAACTCATCTGTTCCAAACACCATCTGCTCCACAGCAACTGCAGCAGAACAGGACATACTCTCTCCTTCTAATTCTGGCTGATTCTCAACTTGTACAGATTAATAAACAACAATTTTTAGAGGTCATCAGTGCATGTAATCCTTAAAATATTTTATCTGGGGGAGATGTAAGTTTAAATGCAATGTTTTCGCCCAGAGGATGTCCTGCTGGTATAACCTCCAGGTGGGCTTTGTGTATGAACGACGTCCGCAGATCCTCTGGGTTTGTTGTCTCGTGTGACTGGTGCTGTAGGTGGAATGTGCCGAGGGTACCTTTGAACGGCAAATAAGTCAACTCCTTCGTGCAACAACGTTTTGTTTTGAACTCAAGATTTGTTAGTTGTCAACGGTGATGATTGGGGCCACTAAACAGAAAATAATATTTAGTTATTACTTCTGAGATTTAAGTCAGGATTATGATATTAGAGTCAAAACTATGGATACCTGTAAGGAATGAACTTCAGAACAGGAGTCATTTATATTTGTGCAGGAGGGAAATTCACGCCGGAAGAAAATTGAGTGAATCTGACTTGAATGAATTTTCCTGTTGTTTTTTCTGACGTCATCATGAGGCAGAAGACCACGCCTTTGTTCTGCCCCTAGACGCTCACAGCCACCAAAGAGCGGCCTCCATCTGTCAGAACCAATACATACACTTCCATTCTGTTTGCTTTTGGACTTTACAGAAAAAAACTGACCAGTCATTACTCAGATGGAAACATGGCTTTTGTTTCAGTCATGTGACCTCGTGTCCAGCTTTAGACCAATCAGGTGTGAGCCTGATCCTTGCCTGTGACTCACTGAATGTCAGGGAGAGTTCCTTTATGAAATATTTGTGGTTTGTGAAGGAGAAGGAAGTTATGATGACAATTAAAGGAGTGAATTCAAATGAGCTGCTTCTCATTTTGTAAAACCACTGCTGCTGTTTGTTTATGATTATTGGCTCCAACAGTTTTCATTCTGCTGTGTTATCAGAGATGTTTCATTAGATTCCATTACAAAGATGGGAGTGTGGCTTTCAGTTTCCATTTTAGTCATGACAGGCATAGGAAATGTCTGTTGTCCCTTTTTAATTCATTTTTTGTTATTTGCAAAAACATACAATCATTAAAACCACTTTATCAATAACCATTGATAAAGAGCCTTATAACATAAATTTCTGCATACACAATCTAAACTTTATAGAATTATTCATTGATTTAAAACATTTTTTTGCAAATGAACTCTTATGAGCCATCATTTGGGCCCCCTCTCCTACTTGAAGCACTAGCCTAGACATGTATTTGATTTGCCCTTTACAGTGCTTCTGTGTTGTAGCACACAAGGCCAGTCTTGTATGTGTTTTGTTAGAACAGTAACAGAAAATTATAATTTTGTTGACAACCAAAGATGATAAGAAATATGTTAATGCATGCTACAGAAGAATCCTCAAAGGACTAATATCTGATGCCCTAGGAGATCATTCAGTTGAGAAAACTGAAGTTTTTCAGGATACAAAGCAACAGGACGGACTTGAGAACCCCATCATCAGAGAGAAGGGTGGGGCTAATGTAATTTATTTCATAAACTGGACATTTTGGTATTTTGACATTAAAAGTCTTTTGGTAATTTTCTGCCATTTATCATGTAAGTGCTCAGCTGCCAGGTAATTACAAAGACATAAATGTTACATCAGTGTGAATGTATATACTATATGTGTTGTATAGATTAGTTTGGTCTCTTTTAGTGTGGGCTCGACTGAGTTTCCCATTAAACAGCTCTTCATGGTTAAAGATGTGTCTCAGAGGACCTCGCTTTGACATATTTATGGAACGCTTAATGAAACCCACAAAAGGATCAGCTCGACTTAAATTAGATTTATACCGAGGCTTTAATAAAAATACAGCTTTATTGTCAGCGGGAACCAATCGTTCATCAAACACATCAAGAAAAAATGTCACAGGCAATAAGCTCCAAAGACATTATGAGGAACAAGGTCTTCTGGGTACACTATGTAATGTTTGTATTATAAAATGATTTTGTAAATGATTGACAACAGAATAGTCGGTTGATAAGATCATTTTACTTAGTATTATTTGTGAGCAATACAAAATTATGTTCATGCAAAAACAAAATTACAACCAGAAGTATTTGAGGCACTGTGACGTCTGATGTTGGTTTGTGGTTGTTTGAGGTTTTTTTTTTTTGTCTGTTTTATTAATATCAGTTATTAACTGATTTTGGTTCCCATTGTTATTTATTCATTTAGAAAATATTTTTATTTACCTTTATTTATTTAAATCTTTAATGTCATTTACTCTTTTTTTAACCAATTTAATGCTATTGTGATAATTTACATCAAAGTTTTCTTCTGTCATTTTATTTTGCATTTTTATTAAAAGTCTATAGACTATATACATTTTTGGCGCCCAAATTAAATCTTTAGTGACACCCCAATTTTTGGAAACCCATATGTAAACTTCCAACCTCCTTAGCAGTGACCCAGATGTACTTTAGTTTGCAACATTAAAGTTACTCTACATCAATCATTTTTCCACAATAGCCTGAACGTAGAAGCTCCCCTGTTGTTTCCACTGCTGAGGTCAGTGCAGTCCATTTGTCCAAATACAACTGTCTTTACTCAAGTAGGAACCTCCTAACCTCTTACTGTTGACCTTAGAACGTTTCACGCAAAGGTTAAGGAACAGTGGTTCAGAAAAGTCAATGTCCTCACACGACAGCGTAGCGCGGTTTAAATGTTGGATGATCTATTAAAATACACCCACCACAGAATTGTCCAGATAATCTCAATGCCATAGGAACTACTTCACCTACTCGTCTCTGCACTAAACCCATCATGTTGTGAGTGAGCAGCCTACCAGCACTGTGGTGTAGCAGAATGTTACAAAAGTCTCTTACAAACCTCCCGAAAAACTGAGGCCGCATCAGAAAAAAAAACATTGCAAATGTATTTGTCTTGGTTGTTCCTCATTTTTGCTGCTTCAACAAAAAAAAGAAAAAGAAATCTCACCATACATCATGATATCATTGCACTTGCTTTTAGCCACCTTCCTTTTTGATATTTGTCATGTATTTACACATTGTGTTCTTGTTATGAGGGCCAAGACTTTTGTCTTTTATACTCTCCAGTATTGTTATCTTCTCTCTCGAAGCCAGGGCACCATTGATTGTTGTTATTACCTGGTTAAATAAAAGTTAAATAAAAACTATCAGTCTACTGTAGAGTTAAATAAAAGTTAAATAAAAACTATCAGGCTACTGTAGAGTTAAATAAAAGTTAAATAAAAACTATCAGGCTACTGTAGACGTAGCTCTAAAGTAAGAGTATAGGGAGACAAAATAAACCTTACAGCTCAGACTTAAAATAAACTGCAGTCCTAAACCACAGATGAATCACAAATTTCTACTTTCTTGCAGAGTCATTAGAAGCGGACCTGCGATCAGCTGCAGCATGAGGCTTCCTGTCACACTGACCACCAAGAAGTCATGAGGTCTGTGTCTGAGTGGGTTTCTATTAATATCCTCCTGCTGTAAAAGGTCAGACACTTCACATTCAGCCTAATTCCTAAAAAAGTACAGTACAGTGGAGACAGTAGAGTAAAGGGTGGATTATTTAAACAAAACTTGTACCATAGACATTTAATACAATAGACTTTAAATCCAAGACCATCCAAGACCACATAAACCTGTGACAAGAAACTGGTTTAGTCAAAAGCTTAACCTTTTTAAGAAAGTTTATCTGAAAAAATAAACTTATCTGAGTTGGTGAGTGTGGTAAGGATGCAATGGGGTTGACAAACCAGGCCATTGCCAGGAGCCGGAGGGAGGAGGAGCTGGAGGGGGGCCAGAAACAACTGATCACAAATAAACTACAGAAACTACCCTAGTCCCTCCAGCGCCTTATTCCTGGTAAATGCAGACATCAGATTAATACTGCATCAGTGCAGGTTTATAAAAGATTCAGTCCCATACACTTAAAATAGAATAATACAATTGTAAAAGCACTAAATAAATATTACTATTAATAGTTACAATTCTTCATTAAATGATAAAACTAGTCAAACCAAATAAGAGCAAGATTATTAATAATAAAACACAAAACACAAACAAAAACAATGGAGGACCATACAACTCTCACAACAAAAAAGACAATTATTAAACATATAAATAAAGGAATTGTCAGATTAATAAAATATGTTGTTGGAATAGCAATATTGTTCTGGTTTATTTGTCAGTTCTAGAGATTGAATGAAAACCGCTATAATTTTATCTTCAATTAAAAATGTATCAATTTAATCTGCCTTCTTCAGCAAACGTTAACTTCCATGAGTTTAGACTTTGTCAAAACTGGTCTTGGTCTTTGACTCAGTCTTTTCTCGCGTTTACACTTACACATACAGTAACAAAACTGGACCTAGGCGACCTGATCAAACGTGGTGAAGAGAAGAGAAACTCTATTTATCTTCTCTTGATGTGCATTGATTAAACCATTTATAGTCTGTTCTCTTTTTTTTTTTTTACTTTTCTGGGAATCTGAAACTTAGAGGCTGCCACATCGACCTCAGGACTGTGGTAACGCTGCAGAGAAAACACAAAACCAATCTACCAACCACAAAAAAGTAACAGTCCTGAGTTTAAACAGTCTACTTTGATACGGAACAGTGTTTGCCTGATTACTAAAGAAATAATGAATAGAATATTTTCAATTTTGTATTTTTGGGCAGAAAGTCTAGTTTAAAAATCCATGCCATGTGTGTGTGTTTTTTTTTTTGTTTGTTTGTTTTTTTGGTGAGTAAATGGGCTCTAAGGCATTTCTTGTAAAAGGTAAATAAAACACCAATACAGTATATTGTACAATGCAGTTTTCTGGAGACTTGGTAATTTAATCTTTACTCATCAAAGCCCTCACCTTGAAATTATCAGTGTGGACTCCAGCATCAGGTTAGTGCCAGAAAAAACAATGGCCAATTTGTACCAAATGCTCCTAAAGTTAAATGGTCAAACGTCCAACAAAATTTCAGCCAGAAATGGATTTTTTTGTTTTGTTTTTTCCAAAGTTTCCAGCCAAAGTGCAAATTGATAACAGACATTTTAGAGTAGATAAAGGGGCGTGTACTGCTACCGTAGCGGGACTGATGGGGGATGCATAGATGCTGTGTACTTTGACCTAGACCTGGTCTCACATTTACAGTAAGCCCTAATGCATGTTAAGCTGTGCCTTTGGTGGTGAGCAAATAAAGGTCTTTTACCTGAACAGGTGTGGAATAGATCCATCATTTTTATATCTACTTATCTTATCTTCTCCTATTTTTAGCCAACATTTTCACAGGAGTTGGTTTTGCAGCCACATGCTCGGGTTTAATTGCACAATACCTTTAGATCTTAGTTTGAAGTCTGACTCACTAATCATTCATGGTACATTCTGTTGTGTTCTTGGATCAGAACATGACTCAAACAATGTGTGATTGTGTGTTTGTGTGTGTGTTTGTGTTACACTTATATACACTCATTTACTGTGAGTTTAAATTCACCGAGACATGTTTTAGAAGTTAATGGCAGAAGTATCTTGTTATAAAAAGGAATGTCTTGGTGGGCTTTGGGGGCTAAAGGAGGTGGACAGATATTGTATCTAAGCCTGCACTCAAGAGTTTTGTTTTGGATTATTACATTTCCATTCAGTGTGTTTATGAGAAACAGCACAAAGAAACCATATAAAAAACTGATATATATGGTTAGGTGTGCACAGTGATGGCTGACTCGAACATATTCAGCCAACTCCAGCCTCTCTGTGAGGAGTCTGCATGTCCTCCCTGTGTTTCTGTGGGTTCTCTTTGTGTCTGTCATTGTCAGTCTCTAAGTGTTAGCCCTGCGACTAACTGGCCATTGTCCAGGGTGTATCCTGCCTAAGGCCTAGGCTCCAGTCACAAAGCAGTAGAAAATGAAGGAATGATGATATCTTTGGTGTAGGTTCCAAACGCCAAAGACACCAGAGCTTGAAGATCACCCGATCACATTACAACTTTAAATATTTATGTGTTGTAAACACCCCTTTACTACACCACTCTTATTTCTCCAAACGTTGGTCACTGACTGACATTTCAGCTGTTTATTTTATTTTCAATACAATCAGACACTCACAACAAATCTAACCTACTGAACTAACACACAAATCCAGCTCTGTACCTGCTCCTATTTTCACCTGTTCCTCCACTGAACCCACAGCACACTCAGAGTATTGAAGGAGCTCTCTCTTCTGATTGGATTAAAGGAGACATGATACTAGAAAATGGATTCTCTGTTTGTTGTAAAGCAGAGGGACAGGGACAACTATGACCCAGCACTCTAGCCCTGGTGTTACATGTTAATAGTTTTTTTTTGCACATTTCTCTATGATCTGTGTCTTAAAGATACATTCCAAAGTTTTTTATGAACTCCGGATACAGCAGACAACTGTAGACAAACAAAACTGAGCTTTTAGTATCAGAGCTGACATCACGACTGCTAATGTGTTTTTTATGTTTTGCTTGGTTCCAAGACTAGTTTACAAATGAACTTTCACCTCATCGCCTGTTCACACTAATTAATCACTTCTTACTTTCTGATGTTACATGCTCACTGTGCATGTTTTAGGGGGTTTTCTGTGGTTTCGTGCGTATCATTTGCTGCTGCCTTGTGGTCTGGAGAACTAGTTTTGAGTCTTTATAGAAATGCTGTGTGGACACAGGTATTTTTTTTACAGGAGAAAGAAAACAGTTTATAAAAATATCTGTGAAGAAAGGGCCTAAAACAGTGACTAGTCAGATAACCCTTACTTTATCAAAATATTACACCTGCTTCACCTGAAGACATTTGACGAGTTCATATTTTGTCTGGCTCTGAGTCAAACTTTACCTGGAGTTTTACACGTTTGAAACTAGCTCCGAACTGCAGGTGACTTCAGGGTAAAAGACACTGACACAGACAAAACTTTTGCCTTTTCTAAAATCCACCAACCTCTAAAACTTTCAGACATCTCTGTTCGGCGCTGTACTCAGATGATGACAGCGGCTGAAATCCAGAAACTAACTTTCCCAGGTTTCCCTCAAGCACTTTTTGGGCAAGGCTCAGCCTCTCAAGCAGTGAGAAAGAAATTGTTTTCAGGGGGCTTGTGGGAAAACACAGCCTTAAAGGATTAGTTTTCAAGATAAGTTGGAGGTAACGGCTAACGCAGGACATGTGTGCAGCGCTAATGTGTGTTCTCTCACGCCGTGTCCAATGAGAACAACAACTACTGGACCCAAAAGTCTCAGCCAAGACAAACCGAGCTCTGGCCCTCAGCCCTGACTCTTGATTGTTGTTTGCAGCAGAGAAAACAAATGAATAATATGTGTTGTTAATTGAGAGGTTATTTTTATTGGACGTCTCACAGGAAGTCTGCAAAAGTCAGTGACACGGCAGAGTGCACTGCTGTCATGCTCCACAAAGGATTCAGTCCCTGTTCGGTCTTCAACTCGTTAAGAATATTCCACCGTCAAATCAAAACTAAATCATGTGCAAACCAATTAAAAATTCTGAATTCCTAACAGAGACATAGCCCTGAAGTACTGTAAGTAATAGATGTAATAATGCAACAAAGCATCACTTTCCTGGACATGTGCCATTTAGAGGTTGCTACGGCATCAGAGCATAAGGACTCACACAAAGTAGTCTCTGCTAGTGTCCAGCCTTTAAGGTCAAACTTAGTTACAAACACCCAAAAATGCAGTTTTAAGTTTACATTGTGCAGTTTCTTTACGACTAAACCAGTGCTGAATCTAAAAAGGAAACCACTGGAACTATTTTATGTCAAGTAGGAATCCCAATGACTCTACATGTTTAGAGGCAAATAAGTTATGTAATAGCAGATAACAAATATGTCTCTTTATACTGCTTTGTATTAAAGCCTTTGTTAAAAGAAAAATAGAACAAAAATGAAACCTGACTTGTTTGTCACATTACTGTTTAATCACTAAGTCATTTGTGAACAGCAACAAGACAGCAATCGTATGACAGGACACAACAGAAATATTTGTAAAACTGCACATAAATACTAATCTATCTCTAACTGCTCCAAGCAAAGTATTCCCGGCCGAACTCTGGCTCTGGCCCAAACTTGTCTGGTGTGTCCAATGATGTGGCAGCACTGACAGGTCTGAGTGTGTTTTAGGTTTGAAGACGTAACAATCGTTTTATCGTTACAAGCTTAAACAACGGCGCTGCTCTGATTGGATAAAACTGTGGTTGATAAATCAAACAGGTATTCATTTAAATGACCTTCAACAGGAGCCCTCCCAGATGGTACTGTGGATCACATAAATCACATAAATGCAGCATAAGCCACAATACACAAAGATTTTTACCTTTATTTTGTTTTGCTCACAGTAGACAAGTTTCTATAAATAAAGGCAAAAAATATGTAATTATGAAAAGTGAATTAACACAATAATTATTTATATTTATATTAGTTTTGGTCTTTATAGCATGTTTATCTTTATTTAATGCCACCCTACATCTGTTTGAAAGAGCAGCATGTTTTACTGATACACATTTTCAAAAGGGGAAATACTTTTGACTTCTCTTTGTCCTGTAAGTTGAGTTTCCTCTAAACCTTATGAGCATTATTTCTTTCAAAAAAATACAAACGGCACAACAAGAAAGTGAAAAATGTATTTAAAAAAAAAATCCAATCATCAAAAGAGAACTAGTGTGAGCACAGAGATTATCTACATGTGTAATGACCTTTACTCTGGTCATTAAACCTGGAGCTGCTGCTTTGGGCTGTGGCTAATCCATCTCCACACTGGTGCTGGAGGTCATATCAAAGGTCAAACTACTTCATACAGACTGAGCCTGGACAACAATAAAAACTGTTTATTAGCTTTAGGAGATTTATGCATTAGCTTTAAGGGATTTGAACAGCCCGGACCGGTATATACTGTACATGAGGCTTTGTTCACTAAGTCTCGGCCAAGTCCGTCTGACACGTAGAGCCCCGGCCAACACATTCATGAAAAATAATACTCATGTTTTACCTCAGTCCAACCCTGGCCTGAAGAGAAAGTACAGTGTGCCGTTTTTCAGCTTGGAGGCTCTTTCACTGCAATCATCTTTATCTGTGTTGTTTCACTTTTACCTGGCAAAAATTCTATTGAAATTTTTACACTGAGATTAGGGAATCTGAGTGAGACGTTGGCTACAAACAATGTTTTCATACAGTGTCTGTGTGCATTAACCTGAGTGGTGTCAATGAGCTTAGAAAAAGGACAGGTTTGGGGTTTAAATAAAGAGGACAACTTAGGGCCAGCGTTGCAGGAGTCTTGTTATACTGTAGCTAGCATACATTTGTTCACGCAGCCCTGCTGTTGTATTTGAAGGTTTTCTGCATTACCTATTTTAGGACGACCGCTCTACCCCTGAGCCACTGCCTCAAGCTGCATAGTGACATTACACCAAACAAAGGTTTAGAGCTGACCTAAACATCTAGCTCTGAGTTGAGCGTCAGACTGTTGAAGATCCCGTTCTTATCTCAGCCTCGTTAAGCATTGTGTCAATGCATTGACAATTGTTTATCCACATTTCACTTGGTGGTTTGATTCCCGCTCTCCCCACAGTTCATACTGTCGTTGTGTCCTTGGGCAAGACACTTAACCCACCTTGCCTCCAGTGGTGTTCCAGCTGTAACACTGATGAATGGAAGCTTAATGTAAGTTGCTTTGTATAAATAATAATAATAATAATAATAATTGATAGCGCCTTTCCAGGGCTCAAGGACACTTTACATATCAATTATTCATTCACTCCACAGTCACACACTGGTGGTAGTAAGCTACATCTGTAGCCACAGCTGCCCTGGGGCAGACTGACAGAGACGTGGCACCCATTCCGCGCCTACGGACTCTCCGACCAACACCTTCAACATTCTAACACATTCATACGAGGCAAGGTGGGTTAAGTGTCTTGCCCAAGGACACAACGACAGTATGAACTGTGGGGAGAGCGGGAATCGATCCTACTACCTTCCGGTTGAAGGACGGCCGCTCTACCACAGAGCTACTGCCGCCCCACTATAAAAGTGTCAGCTAAATGAATCAATGCTTCTTCTTTCTCTATTTATGCTTGTCTTCTTTTTATCTCTGAGTAAACACACATATCTAGCTTTAGAATAAATGCTTTCTCTGTATTATCAGAATCTGCTTCTTCCTTGTTGACAGTGCAGAACACGGGTGGGCAAACTAAGGCCCAGTCTTCTTAATCTAACGCCAAGCATTTAATAATAATGAATTGATAATTAAACACTGCATATATTTTACCTTTTCCTTCAATATTCTGCAGTGATCAGTTGATACCACTGCAACATGCTTCAAATGCTAACAACCTTTCCTAAAGCTCTCATCTCTCCTCTCAGTGAGAGATAGTTTTCACTGGTTTTGAATAAACTGTAAAGAGTGGTCTAAAAATGATGAGGTGCAGCTGTGACTGTCGCATTGAATATACTGTGTTTACACATATTGTTCTGTCTTTAGTTCAAACTGTAAACTATCGACAAAATAAATGTGAGTTTACCGTAATGGCCCTTGGGGAAAAATAATTGTCAAACCTTTGGTGTAGACCAATGGGAGCAAGCCTTTTTCAGGAGCAAGAACGTGATTATCAAAGCTTACAGTTTGTGCAGATTTATTCAAATCCTTGATTGCAAGATGCTGTTGGGTGGTTTTCCTGAAATACAAGAGAGAAAAATTGGGTAAAGTTAATGTGTTAAAGGGATGTTGGTGGAGGTGGGCCTTTCAACTCTTGACTTCAATGAGCTGCTGAGTATTGTAGCTTATCAAGTCTGACTGTTGTTAGTCTGGCTCTGAGTCAAGACTAGTCTTTATGAAACCACTTTAGCCCCAAGTCATATGTTCACACTAATGCAAGCTAGAAATTGTATGGGTATTTTGCCTTGGCTCTGTTTTTTATTTATAATAAAATAAAAGCATGCTGGTTAATGTCTAAATACATACAGTAAATATGTACTGATGCTGTCACAGATAGTGTTACTGAAATGGTATCAAAGTAATTCCGCAAATGCCACTAGGTTATTTTTGTTTCCAAATAACCATTTAGTCAAAAGCCACATATAAGGACATTAATTGACACTTAAAAGTAAATTCCTCTGTTTTTGACTTTGACCACTTCCCAATTGCTTTGAAGTTAACATGGAGCAAAAAGAATTCTCCTCACAGTCATACAACCCACTCAAACAGGTTTAGTTCTTTGGAAAACAGCTTCAAAGTCTCTTAAGAGGCTGACAGTAAGAGTCGCGGTGTATTCAAGGCAACTCAGAGGTTATGAATTTGTAACGCCCCAGTCGCAGACAAATTCTCAAGAAATTCTCTGTTCTGTTCGGGAAATGTCATCAAACATGACTGAAATTACTCAGTGTGATCAGACCTGTTTCTAGACTCAAAGTAAAAAGTAACAACTCATAATGACTCACAAAGTAGTTGCTGTTTCAAACTTGGCTGCTGAGAGCCTCTTAAATTATCTGTTGAATTACTGTTTGTGTTTTGGTCATTAACAGATTCAGTTTGTCTTTAAAGGTATAGTGTGCAGGATTTTCAGGTAACACCTCAATCACTTTCTTTCTTTTTCTCTGTGCTCATCAGAAAAAATGAAATCCAGGTTTACTCTGACTTTATAGCTAGCTGTAGTTTTCATTTGAGAGTAAAGTAGAAAGAAGTTGGTTTGCAGATATGTTCACTGTGTTTAAAAGAGACATAGGTCAATAAAAGTGGTTTCTATTGAACAAACCCAATTCCAAATAAGTAAAAAAATATATATAAATTTACAATTTCATGAAAAATAATTGAAAGACATTAAGTTCAGATGTATGTGGGACCATAGACCAAATTACCAGCGGTATGTTCCTGCAGCGTTGCATCACCCGCAAATCTATTTTACTCAGTCTGATCCTTTTCACCGGCGACAACTCAGACTCCCTCCCTTCAGGCTCCACTCACAATAGGTCGGAGTTCTATCTTTCGTTAGTCTACTGTGGAAATTTTCCTTTGGCTCACCAGTACAAAAGACAGATCATAAACACATAAATATACTAAAACACAATCTAAGGGTGTTCTGAGGGTGGCATGTTTCAAATTTATTCTTGCTGTGTTCAAAATATCCACTGCACATGGGACAATCAACTTCTTAAAGACAGCTTTAGTTGCCAGTGGGACTCTATAGCACTTACCAGAGGGCATGAGCTCAAACTGACCAGAAAGAGGATAGGAGCTGACTAAACTGAACAAAAATATAAAATTTATAATCATTTTCTTTTTGCCCCCATGAGCAAAACTCAAAGATCTAAGACTTTTTCTGTGTACACAAACGGTTTCTCTAGAATACTGTTCACAAATCAATCTGTGTTAGTGAGCACTTCTCCTTTGTCGTGATAATCCGCAGTGCATCACATCTCCTTTGCATAGAGTTGTTCAGGTTATTGGTTGTGGCCTGTGGAATGTTGGACCACTCCTCTTCATTGGCTGTGCCACGTTGCTGGATATTGGCAGGAACTGGAACTGATCCAGAGCATCCCAAACATGCTCAATAGGTAACATGTCCAGTGAGTATGCTGGCCATGTTAGAACTGGGATGTTTTCAGCTTCTAGGAATTGTGTACAGATTCTTGCAACTTGGGGTCGTGCATTATCATGCTGCAACATGAGATGATGGTTGTGGATGAATGGCACAACAATGGGCCTCAGGATCTCATCATGGTATCTCTGTGCATTCAAAATGAGATCAATAAAATTAACCTGTGTTCGTTGTCCATAACATACGCCGGCCCAAAACATAACACCACCGCCACTTTGGGCCATTCGATCCACAACATCATTGACATCAGCAAACCGCTCACACAACTCCATACACGCTTTCTGCCATCTGCCCTGTACAGTGAAAACCGGGATTCATCCGTGAAGAGAACACCTCTCCAAAGTGCCAGTTGCCATCGAATGTGAGCAATTGCTCACTCAAGTCGGTTAAGACGACAAACTGCAGTCAGGTCGAGACCCTGATGAGGACAACAAGCATTTAGATGAGCTTCTCTGAGACAATTTCTGACAGTTTGTACAGAAATTCTTTGGTTATGCAAACCGATTGTTGCAGCAGCTGTCCGATAGGCTGGTCTCAGAGGATCTTGGAGGTGAAGAGGCTGGATGTGGAGGTCCTGGGCTTTTGTGGTTACACGTGGTCTGCTGTTGTGAGGCTGGTTGATTGTATTGCCAAATTCTCTGAAATGCCTTTGGAGACGGCTTATGGTATAGAAAAGAACATTTAATTTACAGGCAACAGCTCTGGTGGACATTCCTGCATGCCAACTGCACACTCCCTCAAAATTTTCAACTTCTGTGTACAGAGTGGCCTTTTATTGTGGCCAGCCTAAGGCACACTTGCAATAATATGGTGCAATAATCATGCTCTCTAATCAGCATCTTAATAAGCCACACCTCTGAGGTGGATGGATTATCGCTGCAATGGAAAAATGCTCACTAACACAGATTTAGACAGATTTGTGAATAATATTTGAGAAAAATAGGCCTTTTGTGTACATAGAAAAGGTCTTAGATTTTTCAGTTCAGCTGTTTGTTTAGTATACTTTTCTAGGTACCAAGTGTCTTTAGAGAATGTTGCACCGGGGACGAGACATGAGGAAGAGTAAATTTACAGTTTAACACCAAACATCCATTTTACAAGGACAATGTAAAGAAGGAGAAGCATGGGGCTCAACAGACACATCTTTGGGTTTAGATGGTGAGCAGTCTAATTACCAACAGAGCTACAGATGTATGTCTCAGTAATAACAAACATAATCTGGGATAAATTTGTTGATAATTTTGTAGCTAACCCATTTGAAGAAGCGAGAATATCTACAGAAAAAGCAGACACGAGTGATACGTCTAAATGTGGGATAAGTCAGCTGAGTATTTGTAACTTATGTAAATTTGACATCATGTGTCATCTGTCTGACTCTTTACTCTAATTCCCCTGTAAAAAAGCCACTGAAAAACCCCATCACGTGACCACGTGTGCTGTTATCCTGTTGTTGTCTGATGTCTGTTTGTTTATGTTACGTATGATGTAAGGGCAACTGTAGACTATGTGTGTTATGTTGGTATGTCTATTATGTCTGTAAAATGCTTTATTTCATTTTCCTGAAGACCACAGCGCCTGAAAAATGGCTGCATGTGAAGCACTTTGTGACTATTGTCTGTGAAAGGTGCCATATAAATAAACTTTTACTTTACTTTACTTACTTAAATGTATTTGAGTTGCTCCCTTTAAGGGTTGCTACAGCAAAGTGTTTTACATGTTTAGTTTGGAATATTTTTTTTTTTTTTTTTTTGCTGGATTCCTCTCCTTTCTCACTTTCCTGCCAACTATCCATTTACCAGGACCTGGGACTGGTTCAAGAGTATGACTCCTTGTGGCTAGAGTTGCTCGGGATGTGAAGGCAAGGTACTTACCACTTCACCAAAGAAGAGCTTAATTGTTTAGTATGGATTTAAATAATTTAGTTATGCCAAACTCAAGCATGGCTTTTTTCTTTAAAGCCGCCCTGTGTAACTTTTAGCCAGCAGAGGGCAATATCCTCGTGCACCGGCATCAGCGTAAACTTTATTTGCAAGTAGAGACGTTTAAAGATGCCTTCTGAAACGGTAGGGTAAATTTAGTGTATTTTGTAGAAATACGACTCTGCTAGGGTCCAGTGTATCGGCGTCACTAACCACTAGTCACTCGCTAATCTCTCGCCCTATGCCACCATCGTACTGTAGTGGCAGGAACATTTTATTGGAGGCTCGGTCCAGCTGAGGGTACTGTGTGAGTAAGACAGACATGATTGTACTGATCTCATGTCTAAGAACCATTAACATGAGATGGAAAACATGCATTTTATTTTAAGTTATTCAATCATTCATTTTCTATTGCTTTGTCCCGTTAGGGGTCACAGGTAACTGGAGCCTATCCCAGCAGCTTTGGGCCTGAGGCGGGGTACACCCTGGACAGTGGCCAGTTAGAGTTAGACAGTTTAGACATTTAGAGACAGACAGTCACAGACAACCATTCACTCTCACATTCATTCACTAGGGACACTTTAGAGTTGCCAGTTAACCTAAACATGCATGTGTTTGGACGGTGGGAGGAAGCCGGAGTACCCGGAAAGAACCCATGGTAACACGTGGAGGACATTCAGACTCCTCACAGAAAGACCGGAGTCGTCCCAGAATGTTTTGAGTCGGCCGGGTTTTGAACTCACGACCTTCTTGCTGTGAGGCAGGATTGCTAACCACTCTGCCACGTGCAGGTTTTAAATTTAAGTTATTCTAGCAACACTTACTTGTTGCAAAAAACTCACATGGGACTGTTACTTGACATCTGTCTGACTCTTTCCTCTACTCCCCCTCAGCCTCATAAGCCACTGAAAAATCCTATCACCTGACCACGTGTGCTGTTATCCTTGTTACTGTGATGTGTGACGTATGTCTATGTATGTTGTAACGGCAACTGTGGTTGCGACTACGTATGTAATGTTGTAACTGCGACTGTAGTTGTGTGTCTATGTCTGTACAATGCCTGTTTTCATTTTCCTGAAGATCATTGGAGCGCCGTCATTTGGCTGCACCGGTGTGGTCTGCAACCTTTGTGTGTCTATCTATGTATGGATGTAATATGTTTCACCGTTAACACCCCATAATTTCATTCTTGTACATGTGTAATGACAACAAAGGAAAATCTAATCTACTTTTCATTAAACACCTACGTTTGTGCTGATGCAACATTGTGTGATAAAAATTGTGTTGCATTTGAGAAGTACTGGGCTCATTTTGTATTTAAAAGAGGTGTTAGTTTCTCCATTTAGTGTCACAAACATATTAAGTATTATTCCTCTAATATAAGAGCTTCAAATATATATTTTTGATGCGCCTGGTCCAAAAAAAATACTCTATAACTCTGAGTGACTTGCACAATACTCTTCTTTAGTCCTTCTGAAAGTTTAAATACAGTCTGTCAAGTCTTATCTTGTAATTTCCTGATCAAGTCAAAAGATGAAATGATTATTTGATTTTGATGATTTAGATTCTTTTTGTTTTCTTGTCTACCCACATGATTCTGCTGATGTACCGTAATTTCTCACACCCACGGCTCACACCTGAAGCTTACTGACGGGACAACCAATACAAGTGCTTCCTGTCACACCTGCTGGCGGGGCGAGGCCAGAGCAGTGTTCAAACAGTGACTCAATGTGAGAAAAACTCCTAAATGTTAGATTTAACTTTGTGACTCATTAGGCTTCAGCTTCAGGCTCCAAAATCAAATGTGCTTCTCTACCTCTGGGAAATAAGTAGCGTTGTAGTCAAGGCAACAATAAGTGACTTTGAGGGATTCAGACTGTGTCAAGACCAATGTATGATACTTTGGCAAAGAGCCCAAAGTATACAGGTACAGTCTTAGACCAAGTCCAAACTCATAGAGGTAAGCGTTTGGTAGGCAGGGTTAGAATTATATTTTTTATTAGGATAAAATAAAATTATATAGGTTTTATTCACAAGAAGGATGTGGACACAAACTGCAGTCGTGGCCAATCTTAAAATCAATACCTCTCTGTCCAAGATCAAGAATAAAAGTTAGTACAAGTACGACAAGTTAGTACAATCAAAAAATGGGATAAATCCTTATTGTATGAGTTAACAGGTCTGTGAGACCTGCAAAGACATACAGTAACATTCTGTAAATTGTAAAAATGGCCTGTAATAGACAAACTGGACACTTAGAAAAGATAAAGGATTTGCAATAAGAAAATTGCCACCGTCTCCAATGATTGTTTGCTATACTTCACTTGACTGAGCTCACACATGTGCAATTAATTGGCAGTAATCAAAAACCAGGATAGTCTGGTCTAGACTGGTTTAGTCTGGTACCAGGGGACTTGGGTTGGATTTTAAAGAGGTGGTACCAACAAATGAAGAATAAACTGTTAAACCAAAAGTAATAGCTCTGGACACAAATGGATAGACAGCCAATCAGAGAAATGAAAGATCAGAATAAGTGTCTCCCATTTTTAAATACCATGTTCTGGTATGATTTCTACCAAGTGGAAATTGCTATGATGAGAAGGGATTCTAGACCATCCATTCATCCATCCATCTTCTACCGCTTATCCGGGGCCGGGTTGCGGGGGCAGCAGTCTAAGCAGAGGCGCCAGACTTCCCTCTCCCCAGACACTTCCTCCAGCTCTTCCGGGGGGATAACGAGGCGTTCCCAGGCCAGCCGGGAGACATAGTCCCTCCAGCGTGTCCTAGGTCTTCCCCGGGGTCTCCTCCCGGTGGGACATGTCCGGAACACCTCCCTGGGGAGGCGTCCAGGAGGCATCCGAAACAGATGCCCGAGCCACTTCAGCTGGCTCCTCTCGATGTGGAGGAGCAGCGGCTCTACTTTGAGCTCCTCCCGAGTGACCGAGCTCCTCACCTTATCTCTAAGGGAGCGCCCCACCACCCTCATTTCGGCCGCTTGTATCCGGGATCTTGTTTTTTCAAGACAAGACCCAAAGCTCAGAGTAGGAAAGTAGATCAACCGGTAAATCGAGAGCTTTGCCTTACAGCTCAGCTCCTTCACCTCGACAGACCGGTACATCGACCGCATCACTGCAGAAGCTGCACCGATCCGTCTGTAAATCTCACGCTCCTCCTTCCCTCACTCGTGAACAAGACCCCAAGCTACTTGAACTCCTCCACTTGAGGCAGGAGCTCTCCACCAACCTGAAAGAGGATTCTAAACCCATTTCACTCAGAAAAAAAACTGTAATAGCTTGATGTGAAAATAATATGAGCGGTTTAGTGTGTACCTACAGCTACAATCAGTGTAAACGTGTACCTATGATCAATCAGTCTCCATATGTTTGGATATTCTAAATATCACTGTATCACAATCATAACAACATTTCACAATCAACATTAAATTAAAGGGGCACAGTGGCACATGTGGTAGAGCGGGTTGTCCTGTAAGGTTGGTGGCTCAATTGTGTCGTTGTCTCCTTGAGCACATTTAACCCACCTTGCCTCCAGTGTCTGTGGCACTGGTGTATGAATGTATGAGTATGTTTGGAGGTCGGAGAGTTCATAAGCGCAAAATGGCTGCCATGTCTTCACCACCAGTGTGTGACTGTGGAGTGAATAAATCATGGACTCAGTAAAGCACTTTGTAAAACAGTAACTTACGTATAATTTCCCGAGCTGTACAGTATGGGTCGGGTCAGTATGGTTAAGATGCCATGACCTAAAGGGGTCAGAAGTGTCCCCAAAAAGCATACTGCACTACTTTGGAGAAGCGTTGGAATCAGCTGATTGAACAATAAACTGTTTTTTATTTGTATTTTAATATATTTTTTAAATAATGTATCCCTTGTTGTCTGTCAGCCCTGTGACTAATTGGCCATTGTCCAGGGTGTACCCCGCCTCAGGCCCAAAGCTGCTGGGATAGGCTCCAGTCACCCGCGACTCCTAACGGGACAAAGCGGTAGAAAATGAATGAATGAATGAATGAATGAATGTATCCCTTGTTCTTGTGATAATTCCGAAGTTAAACTTTTTTTCCTTTATTAGTAAGGTTGTTTCTGGTTTTAAACAGAGTTGGCCTTGTACAGCTTTTGCTTCAAACTAGTGCTGGGCAAGTTAACGCGTTATTTTTGTGTTAACACATTAATGAACTAACGCCGACACATATTTTATCGCGCGTTAACGTCAGCCCGATTAGTATAGTGAAAGATGTCGTTCTGAAGAACCTTCTTAGAATCGCACGTATGAGCCGCCCTCATCCAGTGCTTTAAGTGGGCTGGTACGCACTGGTACTCAGTACTGCCACTTCCAAATATAGCTCTTGAGGATACCGCCACTTCTCCGTGCGCCCAGAACATGCTTTTAGCGTACCGGTACGCTCATTTGGACATCTGTTTTAATAGAGGTTTTAATCCTTTGTCTGCGCTGCCGATTTCCAGAGCGCCCTTAACAATGCACGCTTCCTAATTCGTAATTCCTAATCCGAGAGCAGAGACTACATTACCCAAACACCCTTGAGTTTTACAAGTGAAAAGCGCACAACTCAACTCAACGTGGACGGAGAGGGTGTGTGAAACACGCGGGAACTGCATTCACATTCACATGTAATGAAAACACAAGAGAGAAATTTATATTGTTTATATTGTTATAATGTTATGATTGAAGCTCTGGACGTAACTTGTTTTTCTATAACAAACTAAACAAAATATTAATGCCCTGGCAGTGGCAAATATTTTTGGTTTAATATTTAATTTGATTACATTTATGTTTAAGTTGAGATTTACAAGAAATATTTGAACTGCTACTAACCTTTAACTGCTGTAAAAAGCACCTTATTTGTTTAAAGTGTTGTTTAAAGTGCAAACCAAATGTTATTGCAATCGCGATTAATCACAGAACATTGTGCGATTAATTGCGATTAAATGCTTTAATCGTTGCCCAGCACTACTTCAAACATTACATTAATCGTCTAAATTGCATTAAACACCAAAATGTGGCATTAAATAGTGGGTCCCTTAAATGTAGAAAATTAGTGCAGCTCAATGAATTCAATTTACAGAAAGCTGTGCATAAACCAGAATGTAAACCATGTTTACGGCAGCAGACATCACTACAGACCAGAATTGAATGTCTTCCTAATATTTATTGGCAACACATCTACGTTTTGATGGCTTTAAATACAATATATATCTCATATAGAAACACACTCTTTGTTGCACTTGTTGTGACATCACTGCTAACGTAGCAGACAGCCCTCTTCTGTACCTAGCAGAGTGGAAACACAAGCCTCTATGGGTTACTGAACCAAACTGATCCATACCTGCAACAGGCCACTGAATATTAGGGACAATTGACCAAATAAAGACCAACAAAAAATGCCGCAGACACACCTGGGTTGCAAACAGAGCAGTTAAACATAAATGGTATCTTAATGGAATGCTCAAAGGGCTTAGGGAAGTGGGAAGTGGGTCTCCAGTGTCTTGGGTTTTGTCTTTTCCACTCCTTCAACCATATTACTTTCAGCACAAACATTTTAAAATGTGTATAAATTAACAAATCTGCTGTATCACCTTGGTGAGTTATTTTGACACTATGTCTAAGTTTCTCTCAGTGTCAGTCTGTGTTTCTCCACATGTAGCCGTCTTTGGCCTTCCTGAGGAATACACACAGTATTCATGAGCACAGTTGGATGTTCTTGCTTTCACCTCCCTAATTGCCAGACGTCATCTCCTCTTACATTGGAAGTCAACAACAGCCCCTTCCAAAACCCAGCGGCTCCATGAAGTCATGTCATTTTTAAAAGTTCAAAGGATCAGATATTCCACGAGTGGTTGCCTGAGTAAGTTTGGAGGCAAGTGGCGGCCGCTCCTGGAAATGTTTCACCCTCCTCCCCTTCTTAATCTATTTATCTGTTTGTTTGTTTTTACTTTATTTATTTTATTTAATCTTTTTTCTTCTCTTCTTTTCTTCTGTGTTCTTGTTTTATTGTAATAATGTTAAAAAATAAAGCCAGTAATTATGGGAAGCTAGAATTGTTTCTGCCGTGCCCCACAGCAACGTTTCTGCCGAAACTCACTCTTCTTGACGTTACGTGAAGAAACAGTCAAAGTCAAAGTCAGTCAAAGTCAAATTTATTTCTATAGCACATTTAAGATGGCTGAGCCACACCAAAGTGCTTCACAATAAAATGCTAAATGCAATAAACAAAGGAAGACAAAGAAGAAATAGTAATCATAATATATAAACAGATTAAAATAAAATGAAAAAGGGCAACAATACGAATAACTACAGGAGTTAAAATAATGTGAGCCTTTCTCTAGCCTTTGACACTAATCAAAGGCTAGAGAAAAGAGGTGAGTCTTCAAGAGAGACTTAAAAATGTTGAGAGACTGGGCTGCACGGATGTGGAGGGGGAGGCAGTTCCAGAGTCTGGGGGCTGCTACTGCAAAGGCTCTGTCCCCCTTGGTTTTTAGCCTGGACCAGGGCACTTCCAACAGCAGTAGGTCAGCTGACCGTAGTGCTCTGGAGGGGATGTGGTGATGGAGAAGCTCAGATAGGTATGTGGGGGCCACACCATGGAGGGATTTATAGACTGACAGGCCTTTGTTTACTTGGAAGAATGTGTTTTTTGATACAAGTTCAGTCTCACAGCTGTAGCTTTGCATAAAGATATAATTCACCAAACTGTCACAACTGAGTATAGAAGCAGTTTGACTGATTTTATTACAGTACAATCAATTGGAGCAGCAAAAGTTGTGCCAGACCTTACACTGCAGGAATACTGCACAACGTTTCTGTCATAACAAATTAGTAATTGTTGATCATTATTGCCGATTTATGCCAATTCCTGTTTGAGCTCATCTATGGGCTGCGTGAGGTTCACACTTGAAGTGAACCGTCCCAGAGTTCACTGGGAAGTGCAACGAGGCCTCTGTTCTGAAGGGGTCTTGGAGCGCGTGTTTTGCACTGAGGCTCATCTGGAGCATTCACAACGCACCCTAAATGTCTTCTAACCTCAAAACTATGTCCAGATGATTTTGTATGAACTGTTTTGAATTCTATTATGACCTGGATGACTAATAATCTCCACACACACACAAACACACACAGGTTGATAGGCACTAGTCATGTGACCGCACCATGTGACCACAAGGATCTGGTGTTTCCTGTAACTATGAGTCACAGCTGATGATTCCAAAACAGAGTTATATTTAACTCTGCTGCTTTCACCAGAGTTGCCATGGTGACCACTTGCATGACTTCATTTACAACAATGAGTAGAAATAAAGTAAATACTATGATCAATTGATTTTAAGAATGTGAACATTGTATTAAAAGGTGGTAATAATACCAGTGTTAATGTCACATTTGATCTCAAAAATATAACCACTTTTCTCAAATGGGATAATAAAAAAAAGAGTAGATGTATATGAGTAACTTGGTAAATTTTCAATTTTTACTTCAATGTGAAGTAAGGGTATATAATTCAAAATGTGTCAAACATTTGACTGAAAATGACATGTTGGGAGCATGTCTGTTCCTTTTATGTTTTTGTCAAAAATAATATTTTATGGGGCTCCTGTGATTTTTGAAAAGTGGCAGAGTGACAGTAAGATGCAAGTCATAACTTTACTACTGTCCTATTATTTAACCACATCTGGGAAAGTTACTGCTAATCACCAGGCTTTGGATAATGAATACTCTTTTTGGCATTTTGTCAGTTTCCTGTTCTGGAGCATTAAGGTGTGTGTTCACTAAATTATTATTTGTAATAATTTACCTTTTATTAGAGTAAACCAAGGATGTTTTACAAAAGGACTTTTACAAAACAACTTTTGTCATCCGTTACATGAGTCAAGTCCACCTGACTTTATAACGGCTCTGGCTGATTGTGTTGTAACGTCATTGGTTTATCTTGTTTTTTTTTTGTTTTTTTTAATGAATGAACAGACTGACGAGGACCCACAACAGGCTGTCATTACTATATTTTGGTATTAAAGTCACCACTAGCAACTTGATGTTGCAAAATGAACAGCCATATGAGAAAGACAAGAAGACCACTGTTAACAGAGTTACACCAAATGAATGAGTTGTTAATCCTACACAAATATCTGCCTTCAGTGTTTCATGCTTATGATCAATTATGTCAAATGCAAGTTATTACAGGAGTTGTTTAATCCACAGAGCACCATCATTTATACATTAAGGCCAGATGAAGGCTTGTTTATGTTCTCACCACAATCAAACGCCGCCAGCGTCCACTCAGGACCGCTTTCACACCATCTCACTGAAGCATACTCACATGTGAACCAGACGCCAGTTCCTTTTAACTGGACCAAACACGACGGAAGTAAACATTGTCCTAAATACTCTTGAATGTCCCATGATGCACTTTTTGGAGTCAGTGGGAGGACAGTGTTGGTCCCATGTTTACTCTGTGGGAGTGGGAGACAATAGCGGTGAGACTGGAGCCACTCATTACGCTGTATGTTAGTCCTGTCTCTCACTGCACAAACCGCTTCTGCAAATTTAATTACTGGGAATTTAGTTTGTCCTCATTTAGCTGTAAAAGCCCCCAGGGTCTCACTGCCCACTCGGACCAGCTCTAAACTCTGTGGTCAACAGGACTGTCAGCACTTTTCACTGTTGGGACGCAGGAAAAGGTCAAAACACAATCACTATTTTACTACAAGTTTGTTAATACTGTAATACTAATGGTTTATTCCTATTCAAATATAACAATTCATTCATGTAAATGTAAAAATATATAAACTTGCAAAACTCAAATTGACTTTATATATAAAAAACTTTAAAGCACTATATGGTGCACAGGTACACCAACAATACTGCCAACATGAGATATTATAATTGCATAAGTAAATAGTACAACAGCCAACACGGCTATTTAATGATATAATAAAAGACACAACAACAATTTTACTTGACTTACAGTAAAAACCTACAGACAGAAACAAAAACAGCAATAAAACAATATCTTACAATGACAATGCAGATAATAAACCATCTGTGATTTAAAGTTGCACCGTGTAACTTTTAGGCCAAAAATATGTATTCTCATAATTATGTTTATTTAATTGTCCTGACTATCCCACTGACACGGTACCCTCAGCTGGACACAAACCTCCAACATAACTTTCCTGAGACAAGGATACATTGTAGGAGATTACGTGAGTGACCTGCGCCACAGCTTAAAGAAAGAGAGCAGAAATAGCCCTATACTATACCATTGAGGTTCTTAAGAAAATCAAAAAATATATGGTCATCTGCATCAGCTTCAGCAACTATTAAGAGCAGTTTTCTCCTGAGCCCTTTTCACACATGCCTTATCCTCTTTATTAGGAGAGACTGCATGTCTGAAAACCCTGTCAATTTTATCACACAGAGGATATACTGTGCCTAGTGTAAACTCCACCGAGCATAATAGTTTCCACACCTTTTTTTACATTACTTTCCACATTAGAGATGCTCAAATGCACTTTATGAAAAGGTTTGTCTGTAGATACTGTATTGTCCACACTCCATCCTGATCACGGACCTTCATTTCTAAAATGTTGGTGGAGGTTAGCGAGCTGTTGCAATTTTAAAACTGCCATACAAAGAGGCAGTTAATGTGCAGTAGAATTATGATACATTTTTACCAGAAAGATGAGAAATATGTTTCATCATCGGTCAGACCTGGAAGCTCTGGATTGTGACAGTCCCTGGGCATTTACTCAAACCGTAGCTTTAGATATAGGTTAAGTAGGCTCATACCAAAGACAGACAACAACACTAACTTAACAATGACTTAAAACAAGCAAAGGGACCCTCAAAAGGAGCAGAACTATATATTTACAATAAATGTTTGGCCTGCGATGGATTTGACATTTTGAAATATGGGTCTCCAGAACAAAGGTTTGGAGAACACTGCTCTAAAGAGTGTTTTTCTCTAAGCCTAGCAGTGTGATGTTTAGCCTGTTAGTGAGATAGATAAGTAACATACTGGAGTGACCGACCACAAAATCCATGTGACCAATCAGAGAACACTCTGAAGGAGGGGCTTAAAACACTATTAATATACAAAATAAAGAAATGGCCATTTGCAAGATACGAAGGCTTTAGTAAACTAAATCAAGTTTGTGAATACTTTTTAGTGTAATTAAACATAAAATATGAAAGCACTTGGGAACAAATATAAACAGTACATCATTAAATATATACTGTATACAGTATATCGGTTTATATGTCTAGACAATAAAAATTCATATCAATGTCTGTACGAAGGTGGTCACAACTAATGTCTCAAAACAGATTATGCTGTATTTTTAAGTGCGGTACAAACAGGTTATTATGGCTCTATTTTACCAAACTGTGCCCACACAATAGTGAACAAAGCTTTTACAGAGTAATTAGAGATGTTTTAGAGCCATAATGAAGTGTTTTGGTTTGTGGAGGAGGAAGGAGCAAACAGCTGCAGAGTTTGACAGGTTTCTAATTGTCCTCATTGAACTTTTGAAACCTCTCTGTGGCTCAGACCACACCTTTTGCTTCCCGAGTCTTCATCTATTTACTTCCTCAATGTTGCCATTTCAATCTGCTTTAGAGCTTGCAGCAGGTCAAAGCCATCCTTGCATTTGAAATGAGGGAAAATATGAACAAAAAAGTCACAAGCCTATTTATGCAATGGGAAGACTTTGCAATCTTTGAACATCTCGGCTAATGATACAAATGTAAACTCATTGTCTGGTTTTGTCTGCTGTAGCTTACTGTGCACCTACTCTACTCTTGAGTGTCTCTGGGGTTTGGCACTGTTGCATGTTTTTGTGCTTTGTGGTTCGGAGGAATGAAACGAATGAACCTCCAGAGCGTCGAGTCATCAATCAGCACTATCTGTCTCCTAAATCATCAGTCATCATCATGTGGGGTGTTTAGGAGCGGGCGGCTTTCCAAAACACTTCATAACACAATAGTGACTTCTCCATTAGACTTATTGTGTTCACATTTTGGATTTTTCTTTCTGCTTTACAGTATAAGAAAACAGCTACAGCTTTTAAAAGATCTCCTCCAGGCTGAACCGTTTAAAGGAGAAATGCTCTGTTGATGTTCTCTGCAAATGGTCCTAGTTTCAGAGTTAGGGTTGAGACAAGAGCTTAGACAATAATGCATTAGTTTGATCCTTAAATTTTTTGATTAAATCCACATTAACTCCTCCTTAACTTATAAGCTTTAAAATGAGAAGGCCTGGTTTGAGGAGATGATTCAGTTTAGCACTAGGTGGTAATTAGAGGATTTTTGAGATTTCTGTAGAGCTTATGAAGAGTAAGGACGCAGTCTGGAACCCATGTCCGACAGAAGAAAATGTGAATAGTTTATCATTATTTGTAAGATATAGATTGGGCAGTTATTACTTTTGCCTCAAAAAACATTCCGGCTGTAAAACATACTTAACTTATTTTTAATCTGTGGTATTGAGGGGAGACCTTGAATAGTCAGTATTGAAATATGACCATATTAAAAAATTATAGCATCAGTTTTGTAATTGTTGTCATAGCTTTAATTAAATCACACTGTTCATTGACTTTAGTGACTACAAAAGGCTTAAATTGCATACGAGGAAATTGCCTTATGCCTCCAAGGACTGCTGATTACATATTCTATTATATATATTGTTTTATTATATATTATTACAGTTATTTCCCTTTAAACATTGACTTTGCATAATAATAAAAAATATTAAATATTTCTTTTTACAGCCAATATCAGCAGAATCACCCAGAAGCATTTTCCATTATCTTTGTTTGGTTGGATAAAAATGTTGTTGTGTCCTTGTACCATTGTGACATTTTACCGATTCCTGTCAAGACATGATGATTATGAATGCTCATGACTGCATACACACTACAGCTCGAGGCAGTACATCCATTTTAATTCTGTTGATATTGCATTATACGTGTTATCATAGTCTGTTGTGATTCATTAACTAACCAGCTTTTATAATAAAAAAAACTTGTTCTTTATTTGTTTAAAAAAAAACATGAATAAATTAATTATTTCTGAAAGGTGCCAAGAACTCTACATTTGACTAACAGAACTCACCATTGCATTACTTACATCTTAAGTGAGCACTGACATCTAATGGTGATATCTAACCTCACAAATCCTTCTTTTTAGAGCAAATGAACAGCTATGGTAGCCCGGCAGGGACATGGACATCACATTGTTTTTAAGGTCAATGTGATGTTGTGCACTGTCACTGTACAAATGAAACCATACCATACCATACCATGCCATGCCATGGTGATTTCACTGTAGAAATGGAAATACAAATTGAATTTAGTTCATCAATGTCCTAAACCTTTGTTATACAAGAATGTGTGCACAAAATAAAAACGTAAATACAGAAGTGTGCTTCTTCTCCAGCAGTGCTCAGTTTGTCCACTCTGGGCACCTGTAGGAACTTGCAATACACCTTTACCAGAGTTTTGTAAATGCATACAAATACAAGAAGACAGTGGAGAATAGTTGACCTTCAATAAAGCTCTCTGTTACAAAGAAAAAGCTTTAGGGTTTTGTACTTAAGTGAAAACAGTGATAGGAAATACAGACTAACAGAAAGCCCTGCAACAGAAGTCTGTTTGAGTAATGCCATGTTGCGTTTTCAGTAGTAAATGTGGCCTGATCTGAAAACAACACAATATCATTGTCTTAAACATGATCCAAAGCTTGTAGTTTTGGCCCTGTGCTATAGTCTCCTAATCTCACATTCCTGTTTCCCATTCAACAAAAATAACATTCTAAAGTTTGACCAAAAGATTTTACCACTGCCATACAAGGCCTGGTCCTTCTTTGTGCTTGGTTCCCATTGGACTTGGGAGTTTTAAAGCCGTCATAAGCAGCGTAAACGTCACAGTTAATTGTCCTCACCAAATCGCACTGTTGGTTGGAGGTGGGCACCAAACACATGTCTAAGAGCATTACATCCTCTGGGCAATGCTTTGATGAGGAATTACAGAGAACAGAACAATGAGTGACGTAACAAAGTGATGTTTTTTTCAAAGGAATTAAAAATGTTAACCCTCTTCTGCACAGAAATCCACTAATATATGATCAAAGAATAAAATAATATATGATAAAAAAAATTAATTGAAGTTTTTGAAAAATACAGTATTTAAAAGTTAGATATCTTGCAGCTATAGGTTTGCATTATGTAGTTATAGTGTGTACTTCATACAACTGAATTTTTATGAAATGAAAATTCCTAACGGGGTGGCTATCTTCAACAAAGTCTAGCTGAAACTGGAGCGGTGGAGACAGAAGTCTGCTGTGCCTGGCTTATAACTCTGACTAAAGATTAACGCACCCTTTGGCATGGAGGTTAGCTGAACCCTGTGCGTGGGAGGCAACTTCCCATTACTGTCTGCTGGTCTGTTCCTGTCATGTAACTGGCATGTTACTCTGATAAGGAACGTATGCACCATAGGTTCTGAGGTTATCCGAACCTGGTGCAGGGTAGGCACCCATTATTGCAGGAGCGTAGTGTGGGCGTCACGTTACCTGGCGTATTGCTCCAACAAGGGGTTGATGCACCACAAGTACAAAGGACACTCCACACTGTCGAGGGATGCCGGGATGCTTAGATGGCACTAAAGATGTCTACCTGGGTACTTTTAACCAGGGAATCATATACAATGCCTTCCATAATGTCCAACTTACTGTCTCTTGGACAGAGTGTGGAATGGTCTTGGTGGTCACACCTGTCAGAACTTGGTCCAGGCCCAGGGAGAGATGAGGGGTGTGGATGTTACAGCAACACCAGTGAGTTCGGGACTGTACTCCTTTTTTACAGAGAATCACAAATGTCTGGAGGAATGCTCCTAACCACAAATCCACATCAACACGGCTTCATTCCTGTCGAGTGTCTTGCGTTCTGTGTCCTTAAGCTGCCTTTTTCCTCTCACTTTCTCAATCATAACATGTATATTTGTATTTAGTCATGTACTGTCCTGGCTGTAACAAAATGTTTTTTAAACCCAGACTTTGTGCTTCTATAAAGCTGTGGATGGTTGTAAATAATTTCTTTGGATATATGCCTAAAACATTTAGAGGAATATTTTATTTATTATTTATTAATTATTTTTATTTTTTAACAATATTTGTAATAAATTATAAATGTACAAACCTGATTCCAAAAAAGTTGGGACACTGTACATATTGTGAATAAAAACAGAATGCACTGATGTGGAAGTTTCAAATTTCAATATTTTATTCAGAATACAACTTAGATAACATATTAAATGTTGAAAGTGAGATATTTTGAAATGTAATGCCAAATATTGGTTCATTTTGGATTTCATGAGAGCTACACATTCCCAAAAAGTTGGGACAGGTGGCAATAAGGGGCCGAAAAAGTTAAACGTCCAAATAAGGAACAGTTGGAGGACCAATCTGACACTTATTAGGTCAACATGCTTGGGAAGAAAAAGAGCCTCTCAGAGTGGCAGTGTCTCTCAGAAGTCAAGATGGGCATTCCCCCAATGCTGCGGCAAAAAATAGTGGAGCAATATCAGAATGGAGTTTCTCAGAGAAAAAATTGAAGAGTTTGAAGTTATCATCATCTACAGAGCAGAATATTAACCAAAGATTCAGAGAATCTGGAACAATCTCTGTGTGTAAGGGTCAAGGCCGGAAAACCAGACTGGATGCCTGTGATCTTCGGGCCTTTAGACGGCACTGCATCACAAACAGGAATTCTACTGTAATGGAAATCACAACATGGGCTCAGGAATACTTCCCGAAAACATTGTCGGTGAACACAATCCACTGGGCCATTCACCGCTGCCAACTAAAACTCTACAGGATCAAAAAAGAAGCCATATCTAAACATGATCCTTTCAGGGAAGACCTTGCATTTTCCAACATGACAATGCAACATCATGGCTGCGTAGAAGAAGGATCCGGTTCTGAAATGGCCTAAATTTTCTTAGTTTAAACATTTGATGTGTCATCTATGTTTCATCAAACTTCCACATTATTGGATTCTGTTTTTATTTACAATTTGTACAATGTCCCAACTTTAAAAAATATATATATTCTATTTTTATACCAGAGCATGGGCACAATAATAGTCCATAATTTCATGTCCTAATAGAATTTAATGTCATCTGCGTCAGTCCATGGACGTGCCCAATACATCAGTAGCCCATATTCACCTGCAATAGGCTTTAAAGACTACACACTGCTCCTTGACTTGCCCAGACGGGCATGAGGTATCTGCGCCAGACACAAGACAGCAAATGTACCACCATCTTGATCTCCACCATACCTGCACCGCCGCAAGATACAGCCCAAAGTGTGCTTGCATAATTCAACAGATACATCTGTGAGTCATGAAAACACATATTGAATATATGTTGAATATTGAATTTGTCTCCTTCAGCAGGTATACAGCATGAAAAGTTGCATTGCATTGAATGGCCTTTTTATTCATTTGGGTCACTCTTACTCTTGTCATAATTTTGATGACTTCCACTTTTATTTTAGTACTTTTTTTGACTCCTGTGGTTTTAAAAGTTGAGCCAATCACAGTAGCTCTGGAACATTTAACGAACTCTGTTTTAAAAACCCGCAGCTTCCCATTTGTTGAGAAGTTGGCTAACGTCTTGAGCCTTGTCCCGTAAGCGGCAGCCGTTTTTTGCACAACTATCAGACCACAGCGCATCAATAAACAACAACTGTCTTCAGCCAAAGAGGGTTTCAAAATCAGGGTTTGGGTTTGTAGCAACACTTTCCACACATTTAGCTCTGCGACAGGAGTTACACTTTGGCCAGATGCTCACATTTGGTAGTAAGTGAAGAAGTGGACTGTGCAGTGTGAAAAAAACTGATAAAACATGCAGTCAGTTTTCTGCCTTTCTGAGCAAACAACAAGTGATTTTATATGTTTTTAATAAAATGTTGATGAAACACATAGTACATAAGTAACTATCCTTGTTTCCGATCTCATTTTAGAGAAGAGAGTGGTCATTTCCTATTGCACATATGACAGTTGTGTGCGGTATCTGCATTTTTGTTTTGTTAGCACAGTTAGAAAACCATTGCTAATCCTTTAAAGATGGTCTCAAATTAAAGGTTAGTAGGTAATTTGTAATTCTCTGTCAAAACACTACATTTACTAATTATGTAAATGTACAATAAATATGTACATTTACAAGACTTTTAGGTAAAATTAAAAAGACCAATTTTATTTTAAATTGGGTAAGATGAACGAGTTTAAATAATTCAAATTCAAGACTGGTCTATCAACATAAACTAATTGTGTTGATTTATCATATGTGGTTTGTATTGATGCAACTCAATTTGATTAATTAACCTGTAACCAAATGGTTCTAGTACAACTAATGTCCACTATTGAAGTATGTAAAACAACAACAAGGTCTTTTCAACAGGTCACTGTTCACTGTAGACTGTGCACAGAGCATACATCGTATGAAGCACGAGCATCAATATTGAGTGATAAAATACAAAATAGAAAATAAATGAGATAAAATTCATTGACTCACCACCAACACTTGATTTTTTGGAACACATAGTCTATCCTTATTTCTTTTCTCAAAAAGAGAAAGAATTACTGTTGCACACTTCATCTGTAGTTCCAACAATAAACCCTTCTGTTGCCAGGGATTCTAAGGCTGAAAGTCCAGTCTGTCTCAACGTATCTCTGTCATAAGTTGCCGTTCGCTTTCTGGACGAGAATGTCTCTATAAAATAATTTTAGCTTGTGTATGTTGCTAGCTCTGTCTATTAGACTACGCTCTAATATTTTATTTTTCACAATATTAAAAGATGTAAAAATCCTGACATTATGGTACACCTGCCAGCTGGGCACTTGGCGGGCTACCCAACTCTAAATCTGATTGGTTAAAGCACAGTTTAATTACAATTTATTTGAATCTAAAGGCACCCACTCTGTAGATTCTGAAGGCCCCAAGGCAGATTTCATTCACCCTGGCAACACATGGCTGAATTCTGATTGGATAAAAGCTCCAGCATAAACATACACTGCTGGAAGCAGCACAACCAAGAGAAAAGCTCTGAACTCAAGAGAATAGAAGATTGGAAATAAATATAAGTCAGTGATTCTTACATTGTTTAGGCCAGCAGCACGGCCCACCACTTTCATATAAACTGTACAAACCTCATTTTAAAACCTGAGTGAAGCCAACATACGCACATACAAGCCATTTTAGAATAATATCCTCCAAATGCAGGGATTAGAGAAATATATGTCACAGAAATTGTTTTTTAGTAATTGTATAGCCTTTATCCAAAGGCCATTGTAAGCATATTATCTGGGTTAATGTAAGTAAACAAAAATTCTTAAATCATCATTTTTAAGCATTATAGTCAAGTGTAGGTGTTCCCTAACTTATGAATAAAGCTTTGCCTTTTATACATCTGGTTTTCCTCTATTTTTATCCCCAATGTACGTATGTAATTATAATTATATATTATGGGTTTGATGGTCAGGAAAAAAATGGGTAAAAAATTGATGGGATTATATATTATAAACAGGTGAAGTTGAATGTCTCTTAAATCTGAAGCTCAGTTTTTGAAGCTATTGTTCACTTTCAGTTTGGTTTTCATTGGACACAACGAGCTGGTAAAGCCAGAGTTTGTACCATGAAAACTTTGCTTGCAGCAGTACAAGATAGATTTTGTGAGTTTGAATATGATTGTTTACTGCTGCCCTTGACTTACATTCAAAACAAACAACACATATCCAGTTACATAGTCACAATTTGGGAATAACTATTATTGTTTGTTCTGTTGATGTTTTGTTTTAATCTGTTTGTGGCTTGTGTGAAAAGAAGGAACTGTTTACCACAAAAAAAGAGGAACCTAATCTACAGACTTCTTTAGAAACACTTAGAAATATAGTGTTAAAAGACTTGTCTTTATCTATAGACTTTCTACAGCTGTTGTAAAGCTGATAAAGTTATTCCTCGCTTAAATCAATGTTTATTAAAAAATTACATACTGTGTCAGGACATGGACATTATTATTATTATTGATGGCAATAAAGCAGTACCAAATTGTCAAACCAACTTCTTGATGTTTACCAACACTTTGGGATAAAAGGGGTCTGTTGCACCTGAGTTTACCACTGCTATAAAATTTAGTCTGACTTCTCTGTGACTGTAGCTTTGTCACAACAGAAACCTGACGTTACAGACAGTGCCCCTGCTTGAACTTTGCAACCTTTTGCCACATTTCAGGCTTCAAACATAAAGATATGAAACTGTAATTTTTGTGAAGAATCAACAACAAGTGGTGATTGGACAATCAATGAAGTGGAACGAAATTTATTGGATATTTCAAACTTTTTTAACAAATAAAAAACTGAAAAATTGGGTGTGCAAATTTATTCAGTGCAGCAAACTCTCTCCAGAAGTTCAGTGAGGATCTCTGAATAATCCAATGTTGACCTAAATGACTAATGATGATAAATGTAAGCCTGAAATGAGTTTGAAGTTATACTTTTTACTGTACATATATAATTAGCTATAGCTTAATGACATAATAATGGTACATATATTGAATGACAATATGCGTTTATTGTTTGTTCTGTCTGGAAAGACCTGCAAGTGAGACCTGGCCAGACTCAGAGAAGTCTTCACAGAATTAAAAAATAAACTCTGTTAAGTGGTTTATGTCCTGCTGGTGGAACATATGCCTTTTTACATTATTTGACCATTATTCTGGGTTGTAAGAGTGTGCTTCTACCTCTTCCCAAGAGGTAGACTGAAGAAACAAATGCCTCTGCCAATCATGAGCGAGCCACTCGGGGGTTTCTGCAGAATAATGCTCCACAGTCCCCAGAAAACATTGTCAATGTTAGCAATGTGAAATGTGATTTAACGAGTCATATGTAGCGTACTTCTGATATTAAGTTGTTCAGAAAAAAATGACACTAAAGACCAGTTTGATATGGCTCCATGTCTGAGCCTGGTTAGACTGTGCACACAGAAATATACTACAGATGTGCCATGAGCATCTTGCTATTGTCTGGGATTGGGTTTAGGCTGTTAATTAATGAATATGTGATGTGTATATTAAATTTTTTTTTTGGAAAGAAATGAACACACTCTGCATTGTGTTCAAAATGTGGCATGTCCTTTTGCTGGGAGCTTCACAAGTTTGAAGTCATGAAGCAGAAGACATTATATATCAAATACATTATTGTTATAAAATGAAAGCTTCTTTCTTAAAATGCAACCATGAGAATTGTCATTTCTTGTCTTGATCTTGAACTGTCTAAATTTTACAACTGTTCCCTGGCATCTCATCCCATTCTGTGCTGGTCTTGGTCCGGGTTAGTCTTTGACTGATTACAACGCTCCACTACGTGTCATACCCAAAAAGAGAGCAGGAAAAGGCCGTCTTTGTTTTTGGAGGTTAAGTGGCGCAGCTCAGACTTTATAATTCTGCGTCTGAAGGAATAAATGTTTGAAAACAAAACAAACCTCAGGTAAATGTGCCGGATTATCTCACTCCAGACACCAACCCGTCACAGACTGAGCCCATAATGAGCTACATTAATGTGTTGCCTTGGTTACACCCACATCAGTGCCAAGGGATCCTCGTCGCCGTGTTGACAACACGCCTCCCACGCGTCCAATCGGCAGGTCTGAGCATGTGCACAAGCCCCTCCCATCACTGATGCTTTGAGATCCAGACATCATCAACAGGACCGGGACTAAAGTACAGTCTCCATAGCTGTGCTAGTGTAAAGATGTGATTAAATGCATTGCCATCGTCACACAAAACTTGTGCTTTTATGGAAACGGACAATGTTATGTGTCAAAATATTCCAACTGTAATGTGACCAAAACAAATAAATAAATGTGTGCCAGCTTTATCTATGCATTCATCTCTAAAATAGAATTATTCTAGAAACATGACAGGACCTAACCACAAGAACAAACAAGATTACATTGTGTAAAATGTTTTAGTAGGCCTGTGTGGCTTTATAGAAATCACTCTAATGTCTCCAATGCAAACTCACCTCCACAACACATTACTTGCATTTGTGTAACTACCACTTTGCTCTGTGCACACAATTTTACATGAGCCTTTATAGCAATTATGAACCAAGTTTATAATGTTTCATAATTTGTAACGTTAAATCACCATCTATTTTCTCTGGGTTTGTTCATAGACAACAGCTAAAGACAAAAGCTAAACATCCAACCTTTAGAACAAAAGAATCCCTTTATGACAAATACATATGTGCTATGTCAGATGTCTGTAGTTACTGAGGAGGGGTTTGATGTATAAAATGCTCCTATCTGCTCCTCCAAACTTTAGGACTGCACTAACAACTATCTACAGCAGGTACTAGGTACATTAGGAATCCTTAAACTCTATTCACACACCCATCCCTTTAAATAAAGGGCATTGGTAGCTCTATTAATGTGGCATCCATCTTGTTTCATGACGAGGTAATTACTGCGTGGCTGCACTAAAATCCAGAGAGTTTTGAGTTTTATTGATTCAATCAGTCTGCTGATTAAAGTCTCTTCAGAGGAGCTGTTGTCTCTGAGATTATGGCTTTGGGCTGGAGAGCAAACTGGGTAATTTGACAGGACAGTGGCGAACCACAAAGCAGCGTCTCATTGTTTCAGAGTTTGGACTATTTAAAGGCCTAAGTGTTGTTTCTGTGTGCAGTGAGTCAGCAGTCGTGGATTAACTGTGTTTCTAATCCAGCGGACTCGAACAGAGCAGGTAGGTGCTGAGTCATGAGCCGAGCTGCTGGGATTAGTGACAACACAGCGTTAACACAGCCCCGTTTGACTTTTAACTGTTCATTGTGCTGACTTACATTATAGTCTACTTTCTCACTCACAAAGGTCACATAGGCCCCTTTTAGACCTTGCATATATAAGTGTCCTCATTTTTCATTTGGTATTTAACATTACATAATTTGTCAGGATTTCCACACAACTCTTGTTGCTTTTAACAAAGTGATTGCCTTGATACAAAAAGTTTCATAATGGCATATCTACTGAGTATGACACTGTGTATTCAAAATAGTAATTCTTCCCTTTTTCTGTCACGTAACAATCATAATGAGTTTGAAGCTAAACATTTAAATAATTGTAAACGTATCATAACAGTTGCTAGAAAAGAAAAGAAGCTCAAAGTATTTTTATATCTGGTGTGACTTGCGATAGTTTTTTTTTTATGTACAAAGTGCATAAAAAAACCCGGAATCAAGAATCAAACCCAGATCCTTCTGATTATATGGTACGTGCTCTACCTGGTGAACCATGAGGTGGCCTGTAGTTTTGTTATTTAGTGGTCATATAGTTTTCCTCTAACCATTGCCATTTCTTTATACAGTATAACCCTTCAGTTTCCTCCTCCTTTTGACCCCATTTTGTTAATTGTGTATCTCCCGGTCAGACTCTATACCCACTGCTGCTGGAGCGCTCTTATTTGGCTTTTATAGTTTCCTGTTTTTGTGTTCCCTAATTATATTGAAATATAATATATCTGCTCTTAAAGCCCAATGCAGGGGATGGTCCATATTGCCCAGTATAGCATCCATCTCAACTGCGCCGTCTAAAGGCACTTGAACACATCAAAAACTTTGGTAAACTAGCTTGTTCTTCTAAACTTTTTATGACACGACATAGCACAATAACAGACAAAAGAGGATATCGTGGCCCTATCCTGTGTGTGTCTTCGCTGATCTAAAAATGAGTATGTCTCTAAACACTGTTCTTCACGATTTTCTGTAATCTAGCTGTCTTACTCCAAAATATTAACGACTGCCCTTCCAAAATAAGGCAATTTTTTGGTTTTCTCACCCTGCATGTAACCACAGTCACAGAGACTATCACATTGATATAAGGGGGGAGCCTTTGAAAAGGGGTACGTTTCAGAGGGTCCTGGCTAGACACATGCCTCTTGAGTTGATAGACATTTAAACAGAGGATCTGACGCTGCTGATTAGCATGCTGACATCAAGAGATACCTCTGTCATAACTGTTTTCCTTCACACTTCATTGATAACTCCTGTTCATTTTTCAAAGCAGATAGTGTTGAGCAGTAAATATCTTCCTTAGTTTCTCACATCCGTCTTGTTCTGGAGAGAGGCTGTTGAGTTTCTCCTGCCGTTGGGAGGACGCGGCACTAATCCCTGACATCCATATTTCTTGTAGTTTGTGTAACGGGGGGGTAGCTGGTCGCACTGCTGCTATCACTACGATTTATGTGACGCCATTACAACTCTGCTCAGGCACCGACAGTGTTGTGGAGGTCAGAGGGCAGGATAAGACTTTATGCAGAAATTAGGCAATGTACATTTAGTGGCATGTCTTATCACGGTTGTAAATTCACTGGAGACTCAGAGGAATAATGGCATGATGATGGCTCCAGTTTGGATTCAGTTTTAACTCAAAAAGACCCTTGATTAAGTTCGAACACATTCTTATTGTCACCTGATGTTTTACACAAGGCCTCTTGTCTACATACATTTCATTTTAACAAAACACTCATTTGTTGGTAGACTTTCTGTGTGTCAATCACATAGTTGCCATGGTTACAGCAATATTAACCAATTGGGAAAGATTAACAGTGTTCCACATGTCTGTAACTCAATAGTGATTGGTCCACTTACGTTCTTAAGTGCGAGGCTATTGCTAAGGGTCCCTTCTCCAGCTTTCACTGTTTCAGTCTGTCATCAGCCAAAAAGAAAGAAAGAGTTTAAGCAACAGAACAACTACTTGTTTTTAGGAAAGCACATGTTTGTTGCATGTTAATTAAAAAAATGTTACTTAATGCAACCAGTTCACTTTTTTTTGTGTTTACTGGTGGTATATTAATTTTGCGCAGCATTTTCCATTAAGGATTTTCAGTTAAGGTGCTGTCCTTTGGTTTGCGTTTATAAAAATGTAAAAATGAAAGTGTACCAGTTTTGTGGTTTGAAAATCTGGTCACCCTATTCCAGTTTTCAACAGAGTCAGCATTGTACGGCTCTCGCTTCAGGAATTTAAGCATTATATAGTTCATCTTCAAGCAGAACCTGTGCCTCAACTAAAAAGTCTTGCGTGACCCTCTCCACTCTCTCCCTATTGTTGTGTGTACATCCTTATAACATTGACCAGTTAGAGATTGTAAGATTGCAAAGTAAATAAATAGTAAACAATCGCCATAAACGTTTGTAAACTGGTTTTGGTGAGCTGCAGTGAATCAGCAAGAAACAAGGGCATCAGAAAAGTGAGAAGTGGTTGGAGTGAGTTCCTCTTTCAGCTTTACAGGTCGGAGAGTAAGACTGCAGCCCCAGAAGAATGCAATTGCAAACAAGAAGACAAAAAAATTAGAGACCACTGCAATTTTTGCTAGCAATCAGCATCTCTACAAGTGGAACCCATTCCATTTCATTGTGTGTTGAATCCCAACACAGGCACACCTCATTCTACTGAATGAAGTGATCACCCGAACCAAATCTTATTTAATAAGGAAAAGTATAAAAAAAACACTTCTGTGGTCATCACTATCCTTGCAAATAAATGCTCTAAATTACAATATTTTTATTTGGAATTTGGGAAAAATGTTGTCAGTAGTTTATAGAATAAAAAACATGTTCATTTCACCCAAACACATACCTATAAATAGTAAAACCATAGAAACAGAGCTGTATAATGTTCCTAGAAATGAGTATAGAATATTTTCCAATACAGGATTGTATTATTAGTTACTATTGTTATATTATTATGGCATCCATTTTCCACTGGCTCCAATTTACAGCATCTTTTCTCCAGCACAATATTATGGGACATTATGCTTTTTTCTGTCTTACCCTTACTGAAAAATCCATTAACTACTGTATATTCCAGGTTTTCCAGGCTGAACCCTGAAAACAGTATAATTTGGGGACCCACTTGAGTTTTAATGAGGAATCCTCTTATGAACCATGTGGCCCCTCGTCATCACTGTGATTGGGAACAGTCCGAGTTGTATAACGCTGAATGTAAGCTGTGAACAAGCCCCGAGGCTGTAAAGAGCTTTAAAAACCTCCAGTCAGCATAGAACACTACTAAAACAATGCAGGACGTCGCAGGGGGGAGTGGTGTTAGGACGTCCCAGACATAGATCAGGGTCATGTTCTGGTGGGGTTTAGGGTCATGTGACAAAGTATACATTTTTTTATAAAGTTTTAACAAAAAAATTATATCATCAATTAAGCCAAACCACATTAAGCTTTTGAATCACTATAAATGTGCAGCACCATTTCATATTTTAATTTTTATTAAGAGATATGTAAAAAAAGACAGCATGTCATTAAGCAAAACAAATACTAACCTCAGTTATGTTTATTTTATTCATTCATTTATTTGGACATGTTCATGAAGACACAAATATTGTATACATTTAAACCACATTGTTTGTAAATACACCAGATTTAGCAACAATGCTTATTTCCATCTGTTGTTTGTCATCTGTAATGTGAAATAGCTAGCTGAGGGTAGGTCTCTGTAGGACGAGATGCCCAACAGGCCTCTTATGTTTTGATTATGAACAACCTGAACAGAAACTGGTAAAGGTTGATGCAGTGGGTCATCTGTGAATGTAATGAACTTTGTGTTGAATGAATAAAAAGCAAATGTTCTCAACAAACATTTAGATCACACTGGATTTAAATTTGGATGTTATTTTTGAGGTTTTGATGTTGATCCACTTGTGTAAATGGCACCATAAAAAGACCTTGCTATAAATGACGCTCCTGAGGAAAGGGCGTCTGATCTAATCTCATCTCTCCTTAATCTTCTCTCCTCCTCTGTGTACCCTCTTTGTGTGTGACTAAGACCTGGGGAGAGGAGAATGGGAGGCAAGGTGAGGAAACGGGGATAAACAATAAGCCAAATGAGACCTACCCTGACCATGTGCAGCTTTCAACGCAAATAGTCCTGATACGTCTGGACAATGGTCACCTAAAATCAGAAATCTTTAATAACACACCTCCATGATGACAAAATTTATGTTAAATTCTCTTTTATTATTTTTCAGATGCACAGTGTGGATAATTAACACATGTCTGCACATTTTTATATTATTGTAATAGTGATCCTTTTTAAGCTCCTTAGCCTGCTCTGATTGATCTGTGGCCCACTTTGTTGTGACTGGTAACAGACAGAGTATGTGTCTGGGCCTGGCCTTTGACCTGAGGGCTGTTGCTGGAAGCCGGTTGAACAAACTCAGAATTGCAGTTCAGAGTTAAAATAATTTTCTAATGAAGTTGATAAAACCAAGCAAATTCAAAACGGGTAACTTTGGGTTCATCTGTTGCACGACACTAACTTTCTGAAACCCTGAACCAATGATTATTGGGCATGTCCGTGCAGTGAACAGCCTATAGCAATCAACCTGAAGGGGGGGGGGATTGTAAAAATATGGATGTTATCCGCCCATTGGTTCCCTATTCACCGATATTATCATTACAACAGGGCAATAAAATGTTGGTTACATCCGGGCTTTTCGGCTTTTACTTCAGTAAAACAATAGTTTTCAGATAGCATAAACGGACGTAATAATCAAAGATTTTAGCTCTAGAGACCGGAGCCATCTTTTGTACCAGGCTGTAAACATGATTTTTATACTCCTTATATTTCCGCTTTTGGAGCCTGCCCTCTGGTGGACAGAGGTATATCGCTGTATTTTGCAGTATTTTGCCGTATGGCGGCACCCTTACTCAAGGAACATATAGGAGGTTCCATGGGAGACGCTTGGGTTAGACCCAAATTCATATTTGAATTTACCCAAATATTTACATTTAAAAAGTTTTCAGAGTGTAATTAATTACAATACAATACAATTTCTTCGTGCAGAGTTTAATAAAGTAAATTGTCTGAACCAAAAGAATCTCAGAGTCAACTCAGACTAAACCTGAACTTACCTGGATCCAAACCTAAACCGGCTTCTAACAACAAGTCTCCGAGATATGCAAAGTTGTAAATGTTGCAAAAATGTACAAGATTTCCATTTTTTTCCTCAAGTTAAAAATTGACCTCCACTGTTATCATTTTGATCACTAAAGAAGAGTAAAGCCAACTGAATGAGAACCTTCACGGTTTAATGATCGTGAACATGAGGAAGTTAACAGTGAGTCATTGTTGTGGATTATGCTGACCTTTTGTTGATGATCCATTGCTGACCATTTGCCCACTCAAACCCGAGCCCTAGTTTCTGTGTTGCTATGTGGGTGTGGTCTATGGTTTATATATATATTGTGTAAATGTGGTAAACTTTGACCTTTAAAGAAAAACCACAGTATGCACGTAGATGGTAGAAAATGTCTATTTCTGTCTCTATATTCTATATTAAAAACAATGTGTAGATGCCTCAGCTGTGGATGTTTAGCAATCAACTCCTACATAAGAAAACAATGCATGCAAATTAAAGACGAGAGAGCTCATTAAATGTGCAAATCTTTTTAAAACCAGTCTATTATGGTGTCTGTTTGTGCAGCTGCTTTGTGTTTGGCTCTAAACTTGGAGTTCAACAACCTCCAGTCAGAGGTGGAAAGAGTAATACAATTTTGTACTCAAGTAAAAGTACTGTTACTTCACTGAAATTTTACTTAAGTAAAAGTAAAGTTACCAGTCTAAAATCTACTCAAGTAAAAGTAAAAAGTAGCTCATTAAAAATTTACTCAGAGTAAAAGTTACTGTGTTACTTTTTTTTAAACTACTGGGGTGGGGGGTAGTGTAGTTAAAAAAAAGACAAGATAATATAAATCTCAAACTATTTGTTTTTAATTGTAGGAACACCTTTACAATTGAAAGTGCAATAACAAAAAAATAAATAAATAAAGACCATTTAAATTTAGGAAGATGCGAGTGCATTTTAGTGCAGATCATCCCATAAAAAAATACTACAACCTTTGAATATGGCACAAACTGTGGATCCAGTAGAGCATCCTTTTCTTAAACTTTAAATCTCTTTTCTTAAATTTTAAATCTAAATTGGGTCAGGGATCTTCAAGGATTTAAAGACAAAACTGTGCCATTGTCAGTAACAGACCTGTTGGATAACAAAATGCCAAATGAACAACATGGTACCTTTCGTTAAAAATTGCCCTGCCCTTCTGTATGCCTTTACAGTTTGAGTGTCCATCCTTACTCTATGAACTTTTTGTTAAGTTTGAGTAGCAGGTGGTTTTCAAAGTTAGTCGAGTTAATCCTCGTCCGCTTTGCAGTGAATAACAGTCCAGCACTGCTGAAGAGACGCTCACAGGCAGCTGAGGCAGGAAGACCAGTGTTGTTGATGTGTGGAAATGAGTTCAACAGATCCATTTTGTTTGAGATACAAGCAAAGTACCCATTTAGCTCCCCTGTACCTTGTGACCTTCTGGACTTCATTGAGGAGAAGAAATCTTCTTCTGATAAGGGGCAGACACATTTTGGAGGACGTCTCCAGTCTGCTGAGTTTAGCTTGTAACTGGAAGATCACCGGCAGGAGCCACCCCATGTGTGTGTTGGTCTCAGACTGAAGAATGTTTAATGCCTTCACAACAGGTCTCATAACAGTGCAATACTCAGTCAGGAAAACAATTTCAGCTGGACTCAGCCTGTAGGACATAAAACATATGCAACTTAAATGTATTGCAGGAATAGGTGTGGAATGTGTAGCCAAGTATGGAAATGTATTTTGACACATATACACACACACACACACACATTATATTATGAAGTTATATAAAATAAAAACTCACATTTTCACTTTGAATTCTTCACAGACATTTCTGATAGCGTCTTCGCCTTTCTCTTTTATGATCCTTATGATTCTCTCCACAGCCATGTATGTAGAGTTCCATCTTGTCTGATTTGGCCGGATGAGCTGGAGCTTAAATTTATTTTCAACAATTTCTGCTGCCATGTTTGACCGACCGGTCTTGTTCCACATTGCTTGGCATTTCCCAAAGGCTGCTCGTGACAGCCTTTTGCTAAGCGTCATTGTTCTTTTCTGCCAAGGCAGCATCTGTTGTGGCAGCAACAGGTGGCATGCACACCTTTGATGTGGAGAAAGCTGGTACTCAAGACCACTGTCTTGTTCCAAGATGCTGAATGCATCCAGATAATCAGCGTTGGGCTCTTGAGAAGAGTCTTGATCCGATTCAGACTCTGCTTCCTCAGTTTGGCTTTGCTCACCAAAAACACTGAATGCCTTTATGAAATTTGAGCCACTGTCTGTTGTGGTTCTTACCACTTTCCCCCTTATGAAACTTTGCTGGTGTGCAGTCCAGCAGTCAGTAGTGGTGGCAACATACCTTGCTTTACTGAGGTGTGACAACAAGTTCTTCTTTAACCGAGTGGCAGCTTCGTCAATTCTGGTCCAGAGAGTGGGTCTTGATATTACCTTGCACTGAGGATTCAGTGCAAGTTAAAGCTCTTTAAATGCCGGTTGTTCAACCAAAGAAAATGGATGAAGACCCTCACAAATAAAGTTGATCATTAGATTGTCAACCTTTGCTTGTGAAACACGTTTGTTTGCACCCAGTGTGATTAAGTATTTTTACTTGCTTTCCTGAAGTTTCAGGTGGTTCCAGGGTTCGCTTCCGTGTTGCCACAAAGTCACTGAAGGCCTTCAGCTTTGTTTTCTCTGTAACCAAAACAATGTCATGTTCATTAAACATGCTGAATTTAAAATATTTACCACACACACTTTTGTCCTTTACATTTCATAATGCAGAATTCTTACTCACTGAACATTAAGATAAGAAAGAGTATGAAAAATATTAACATGTCTATACTAAATTTAATGTCATATTCATTCATATTAAATAGGATAGTTCAATAGTTTGGCATCCAAGAGGTATTTATGCCTAGCCAATGTATTTACTGCAGCAGACAGTGCTTGGCACTCTCCCCGTTTCAAAGAACAGAGATACATTGAGCATGTAGACAGCAAAAAAGAAATAAAATAAAAAATCCTCTGCTGATGGATTTTTTTACATTAATGATAGACATTCAACATCACAGTACAATGAAACAATTCCAAGTAAACATAAATCTTCACATAAACCCATTATAATAAAATTTAAATTTACCTGTGGCCATCCTACCAGTCTAACAGGTAGACCTTATTTAAGCTACATTTTTTCGTTATCTTTGATGAACATTAAGTGGCTGATGTTCCTTTAATATCTGCCGAACACGACGCAGACCTGACACGCTGTCACATGTCATTTTCTCTACAACTCTTTTAAGCTCATTTTAGACTTAATTAACTCATTTAAGAAAATTATGGGAATTTCTAGAATCAGGGAGTCGCCACACTCATGTACACAATATTCTGAGTCACCTAGGAACCTTTTGAGACACACCCAGGACATTCACAGACAGGGGCTTCTCTTTCGTCTTGTCGCGCTGGAATGGTTTTTAAAAGCATTTGCATGAATAAGAGCGGGATCATAACGTAATTCTAGGCAAAAGATGATAGAAAAACGGATGCTGCGTTAATTGCGTTAAATATTTACATTTTTTTTCTTAAAATGAATAAATGTATCGACCCTTGTGCTAACCAAAATTAATAATGTCAATTACACAACAGTACAACAATTATGTAAACTAAAGATACAAATAATATTAACTTACCTCAACATGCTTGCACAGGTTTGATGTAGAGTGTTTATAAGCTGCCAGTTCATAATAAAGCTTTTGCCTTTCTTGCACTTGAAATCAAAGTGGTCGCTTAAATATGGCCAGGGGTTTGCTTCATGAGAAGTTGATGACATATCAATTTCAGCTGGGTCTTCATTTGTTTTGTCCGTCTCCATCGTTCCTGTCAGTTTAGCGCGTTAGTTCTCCCGCCCCTCGATCAATCAGTGGAGTAGTTTCTGGGGCGCGATTTTTGATTTTTTTTTTTTTTTTTTTTTTTTACTCAGTAACGGATATGATTTAAAATGTAACAAAGTACAATACTTCAAACAAATCATACTTAAGTAAAAGTAAAATTACAGATTTTAAAAACTACTTTAAAATGTAGAAGTACACAAAAAAGCTACTCAATTACAGTAACGCGAGTAAATGTATTTCGTTACTTTCCACCTCTGCCTCCAGTTTACAGCAGTTTATTGGATGAAAAATGCTCAGATCTTGTACAGAAAGCCTTTTTGTCCTGTGGTTTTCAAGGCTTAGGAGTGAAGTTTGGAATCATGGTCAGTAAAAAGTCTCTGTAGCTGGAGCTGGAGACGGTGACAAAAATTGTAATGTTACATTTCTGTATTTCTCTCGCTTTATATAGAAAAGCATTACAATAACTCATCTGACAAGTCAGTATGTTTACTATAGTCCACATCATTAGTGCTTATTGAGAACGACAAAAAAAAAAACATTATTGCACTATGCTCCTCACAAATATTTACACAGTATTGATTTAGTCTGGTAATGTTTGGTTTCACATTGGAACTTGTACACAGACAGACAACAAACAGAGAATAAAAAGTTTGAAGCACCACATAAAACATGACTATCATTGTGTGATAGACTTGTGTGAAACACTTTGTCCGCACTGTTCCAAAGTAATTATTTCTGTTGAAAACCCAGTAAATATCTCAATACTAAGTCATGCATGTCGTGAAGCTGTGCACTAAACATGCAGCCATTGGTCTCCACTCAGAGCCGTGACAGTAAAGACAGAAGGCTAAGTATGCGCGGATGCAAGGGCCATTGTGTCTGTTTCGAGGGTGGCAGTGTTACATGGGCAGTGTTATTATTTTATATTTATTCTGTATCCAGGAAAGTCCCACTACAAATCTCTTTTGCAGGACCTTCTTGCTGTGAGTGGGACATCCTCATATTGACAGCTTCACAACAGCGTAGAGAGGGTGAGAGCCAAAATTAAGAGCCAACACTAAGCACTAAGTAAAGCATGTCTATGGGCTTTCTACAGAACCACAAGAATAGTCCTGCTCACACACAGCATTTCTTTGAAAAGACGGGAGCCTAAATAAACACTGTGGTGCTGTAAAAACTGTTTCTTAGTCACTTGGTCACGAGCTAGAGAGCAGGGAGCAGGATAACCGCAGAAACATTTACGTGCTCTCGAGTGTGCACTTCCGCTCTCATCACATAAAGCCAGCTTCTCTTTCATAAATTAATCCGTAAACAAAGCTAATAGCGTTTTTTCTGTGCATAATTAAAGCAGCAAGCTCTAATGTCGTGACACATCGCAGCAGAAACTCATTTACTGCTCACTTAAACCAGTTTTCACAACAAGAAATGTTTCATTTGCAGCACAATTGTGAACTTTATGTTTAGGGCTCTATTGCATGGGTATGGGATGAAAAAATTGGATATCACCCAAACATATTTGGCTCCATAAACTGGGCAGACCAACATTAATCTCATGGATAAAAGGGCATCAGCCGCCAAAAATCCCAATGCCCGCATAACATGATTCTGCCAAATGCTAATCGACTTAATGTTGCTCCATTTTCTTGTGATAAGCAGCACAGCAGCCATGATAGTCCCACAATGAGCCTGTGAGGAGGACATGAAGCTCAATAAAAAAACAGAAGGACTATTTTAAAAACTAGTCCTAAGTCCCTAACAGCAAATTTGCACATTTCCATCTGCTGAGGCTAAAACGGTTTGGGTAAATTGGTCCAGTGTGTAAACAGTTTGAAGTCTTGTTTGTCCTTTTGTTGTGTACAGAACCGTCTTTAAACTTTAAACTGCAAAGATAGCGTCCTTCATCGAGACAGGTCACTCTAACCTCTGGCACCAAGCGCTGGCTTTAATAAACTTTAATAGTGTCATTCAGCTTTCACAGCAGCCTGCTTCACTCCTGTCATCCCTTTGAATCATTTCAATCCAGATTTAATGGTGTCAAACTTAATGAACGTTACTTCCTCCATGAGATTTAAATAAAGCGTCTTTATTAGGAAGTATTTTATTTGTGTTTTTACTATCTGGGATGGCATTAACTGTGTTTATGTGGACACAGTGTTCTACTGATAAACACTAATCACCCCATCACAATGAAAACCCCCTGTAAAACATCCTCAAGACCTCCTCCTGAGACGGATGGGATCTGTTCAGGCTTATTCAGTCACATGTAGACATTAGAAATCAATCTGATGCAGATTTTCTCAATAAAAGACAAATAAATATATGGTACGATAATGACTAAATAAACAGAAAGCTTTTTTTAATGGGTCAGATAATAGTAGGAGGAGAGGAAACAGAGTGGTCTGATTGTAGCTCATATTACTTAAACAGATTAGGAAATGTTCTTACACAGGAGGTTTATCTTACACACATTGATCTGATTGGAAACCTGGTTGTTAATTCAATCAGTAATTTAAGAAAATGAACAAAAGTAAGTTAATAATATAACACGGACATGCTACTGTCACATGGCGAAACAGCAAGAATGTCCTTGATCTTCGGCTAGTGAAGAGTTTGCATGTTCTTCCTGTGTCTCGGTAGGTTCTCCAGTTTCCCCTACAACTAAAATCATGGGCTTTTAGCCTAATGTTGTTATAGCCTCCTGCGGGACAAGCAAGCTTAAACAGTGCAGTCCCGGAGAGCACTGTGGGCTGTGTGCCCCACATTCCCACTGCCTCAGCGGGAGTGAGCTCGTAGTGCTCTCTGCTTGGTTTCTCAGTCCTTACAGACAGTCTCACCCGGAGGGTTGGCGCAAGCTTTACCAGTCATCTTAACAACTGACGGACATCAGACGGACAGCACAAGTACAGCCCAGACCTCAGACTGGAACTGGAGAGACTCAGACCAGAGATGGGCCTGGGGAGCCTCGGCAGGGGTCACGCTCACTTGTCTTGATCTACTGCAGGCCCAGGTTAAGACCCACCAATGTTCCCTGGGGCTGTTTTCTTTGTAGACTGCACTAAACGGGAACCAACAAAGATCTAGTCCAAACATATAATCCTACTCCATTAGCAGCAGGGAGCATTGTGCTGGAGGCCGGTGCCAGAGGATACAGTTTATACACTTCATGTTTTTTTTTTTTTGTCTTCCAACTTATTTATTGCCATTTTACATAAATCATGACAAAACAGAAGAAAAGAGAAAAAAGCGCACACACACAATAAATGACAACAAACAGTATATGAACAGAAGTATTTATATAATACATGTACATAGCCAGATGTTCAATCAACATCCTGAGGGGAAGACCCCCAAAATATTTCATGAATGGAGATCAAATTTTCCATAGAAATCTTGTAGATCATACTTGATTTTTTTGAGCTTTAACAAAGAGATGACTTCTAAGAGCCACTGAAACAGCCTTTAGCATTTTCTGGTGGTTGTAAAAGAGTAGCACAGTTCCAAAAATTGCAGTAAGGGAATTGGTTCTCAATTCCTTGCCACAAATAGTGGAAAGACATGACAAGGGAGCAGTGGCTCAGGTGGTAGAGCAGTCATCCTATAACCTGAAGGTTGGCGGTTTGATTCCCACTGACAGTTCATACTGTCATTGTGTCTTTGGGCAAGACACTTAAACCACCTTATCTCCAGTGCCACCGCTCTGGTGTATGAATGTGTGAGGGTGGAAGGAAAGGCCATAGGCAGCTGTGGTTACAGATCTAGCTTACCACCACCAGTGTGTGACTGTGGAGTGAATGAATGAAGGAATATTCTGAGCGCTCTGAGTTCTTGGTCCCTTGGGAGAAAAGCTCAATATAAATTAAATCCATTATTATTATATAAATATTATTAATCAAAAATTTGAAAAACACTGACAAGACCAGAACATATACCCCAAAGAAACAAACATTTTACATTTGAGACATTAGGGGCATAAAACATTTTTGCCAATATATCATTCAAATATTCAAAAACCCTTTATGGACAAAGTAAAAGCCAAAACTGAGTTGATTGCTTCTGAGAAATAATGAGGCAACCTCCCTTCATAAAATGTTTTGTCATAGATTTGTTTTAAGTTGGGAACTAGTTTTGTTGGTAAAACCATAACACATACAACCCTATTTACAAAAATACAACTTAATATATGGCAGAATGGTTTTGATAAATACTAAAACCTGTTTTTATTTTCAGATCATTTTGCTAAATGTTTGGCATCCAATATAATAGAGCTTTCCCAAAGTTAGCCCACTCAACTACTGTGGAATGATACGCCATGTTGTCCACTTCCTTTGAATTCCTTGTGTAATAATCTATATATTAATAGCAGGTTTTAAACAACACATGTCTCGTCTTTTTAAAAGCCTTGTGTCCGTGCCTGCCGCCGCCCCGTCCAGTCTTAAGACATGACACGGAGCATATACTGTTAATGCTTTACCATTCCTACACAGATTTTCAATGAACGGTGCAGAGGACAACCTAACATATGAAGTTCTTATAAATAGAAAGCACTGCTGATCACCCATAATCCCCTACAACATGTTAATCTGCATAAAGTGAGGAAAATGAGCATGTGATTATCGGGGTCGATAAGAAACCCACAGTGGCGTGTTTGTTTAGGTGACGTTTTCACAGCTCTGCTCTCATATGAACTCTAAAGTCAGCTTAAAGGTAATGCACAGTTAGCAATTTCTATGAAAACATCAATGCTAACCTGGAAAAAGGGTTGTGTAGAGGTCAACTGGTTTGGATATGGATCAGTAAGCAGCTCTGGGCTCATGCTAACTGGCCAATAGGACGGATAATGAGAGGTCTGAATGGTGTGATATAAGTCATAATAAACTAATCTATGGCTTTACTGCAATTTGACTTAGGAATCACAAAATACTGAGAAATCTGGTGTCAAAGTGAGGTTAACAAGGTCTGAAGCGTTGTACTGGAGGCCTGGATCCCCATGTTTGGTAGGTATTCTATGTTTAAATAACTCAACATGTATCTAGGATAACACCTGTGAATAAAGTCAATATTGGCATGTCTGCCGCCTCTTTTTGTAGCTTACATTTCTTGCAGTTCTTGTATATTTTTTTTTTTAATGTATACATGTACAGCTAATTGTCTAATTGTAAGGGTAATTATAAAGCTAGGATCTGGTCCAGCTCCAGTCCCACTATGGCATATGTAATAATAATATACATGCCTCAGTAACTTGACTATAAACAGCATTATGTATGTATGTTAACTCAATAACAAGAAATGTAATCATTGAAATTAAAGTGTGGGATAATCTTCTCCACAGCTCAAGACCCAACACATGAACAATTAAAACATCATATGGACCATTCTCAGTCACGTGAGAACCGCCACACTGATTCTTCCAATTCAGACATCTCTCATAACAAAACACATGCTCTTGAAAAAACAGCATAATACATTAGAGGTTATGCATTTTATGGTAAAAATTACATAGTGTTATTTTAAATACAAACGCATGCTGCTCCTGCAAACAGGGCTTTGGCTTAAAACACTTCACTGATCTCTAGCAGGACACAGTGCTAAATGTGGGGGGAATATGGGGGAATAGATTCCCCACCTCCTAAATTGGGACCGGGACTTATTTGACTGGCTCCGGCACCACTTTTCAGAAGAAGTTTCATAAAATAAAGGTTAATGTGGCCTGTTTTTAAACATTTTTAACTCTTTATATCATTTAGAGTAGGAGTGGGCAAACTAAGGCCCAGGGGCCACATGCGGCCCATTGGGCTCTTTAATCTGCCCCCATGCATTTACTAATATTTTATTGATGATTCTGCAGTGATCAGTTGATTCCACTACGACATGTTTCAGACGGGAACAGCCTTTCCTAAAGCTAGCATCTACTCTCAGAAAGATAGTTTTCCCAGGTTTATTTATCATTTTGTTTTGCCTACAGTTCAAACTTCAACTATAGGAAATGTGTTTTTATTGAGCATAAGTGAGTTCACCGTGTTGGCCCGGCCCTCCACAAAAGTCCCATTTTCTTATGTAACCCTTGGGAAAAAAATTATTGATTTAGACACAAATAAAGTCTTCATAACAATATGTCCCTTTTTCTCCACTTAATATTCTCTCTGTAGCTGGACATACAGTATTGTAAGACAATGACCCCAAACACACGAGTAAACAAGCAAAGTCTTGGTTCCAAACCAACAAAATTAAGGTTATGGAGTGGCCAGCCCTTAATCCAATCGAGAAGCTGTTTCTGAAGCAAAACCAAGAAATGTAAATGAATTGTGGAATGTTGTTAAAGAATCATGGAGTGGAATAACAGCTGAGAGGTGCCACAAGTTGGTGCCACACACAATTTTAATGCCAGGTCGGAAAGGGGCTTCTTTTACCAACAGTAGAGCATTTACATTGCTAAAACACCAACTTCACTAGGACTTAACTATATCAGGAGCGCCTCAGCAGCTCACTTGGTAGAGACCACATACCCGAGCAACCCAGGTTTGAATCTAGCTCAACTACCTTTACTCTATGACGTAAAGAATAAAAAGTATCAGTTGGCAAAGTCTTTCAGCTCTGAGACAAGCTCTGTTGCAAAACTATGTCCAGATACCTTCTTTTTTAATTCTTTAGTGTATGATGACCTGGATGACTGAGACTAGGACTTAACTAGGACTAATCCCAGTGTTGAATCAGGATTAAAGCCAGAGCAAAAGTCTATTATGTATGTTTAAAATAACTGTCCAAACACAAAACTATTGATTTTTTTGTACCTTTACTGAAACACAGAAGTAGATACAGTAGATTTAGTTTTTGCACAGGATAAACTGTATATTGACCAGGACCCCATCAGAAAAAGAAACAGTGTCAAATGACATTATATAATCCTTTACTATTTTAGTCTGACCCAAGACTGCATCACTTTTAAGCCACCTCAATAATCTGTTCTTTTTACATGTGTCCCTTCACTCGGAGTTACATAGTGAGCTAGTTGCACTGTCAGGGGTTATTTTTCATTTCCATAAGAAGATACATGAATAAATGCTCTCAAAACCAACAAAGCCAACATTTATTATTTGCAATTGTGCTTTCATGATATTGTAGCATTTTAACTTACACGTCAGAGAAGGAGTGTTGCAGGCTCTGAATAAATAAGAATAGCTAATGCTGCCCACACTTCACTGTTTGTCTTGGACTTTGACGTCACAGCACTGCAATAACGTTACTTAAAGGATGCTTGTGTGGGCTGAAGGAACAATGAGGGAGTGTTTGGTTCATTTCTCAGTTCATAAACCATTGGATATTTCTGTTGTTTGTTTAGTTGTCGACGTTTATACTCTATAGCATTTCAAAAGATCTCCAGCCGGAAAAAAAGATGACCAGGTTTCATAAGTTTCCTTTGAAATGACAACAAAATATGAGTCTTTTTGTTGCCACCACATGCCGTGTATTTTATTAGTCATTGTGATATGTTCCTAGTTGTGTTCGTGTTTTTGCACTAAAGCTTAGAATACGTTTACTCATGACTTTTAACAATGACTCAAAGAATATGAAAGAAAACAATGAGACAAGAGAAAGAGAAAGACAAGTTCACGACAGCAGCAGAGATACGCTTCACCAAATAATTACTATAGACTTGTGCAAGTTTTTACACAATTGGATACAATGGGGCAGAAAATGGCAAATGTTAATGCCTTAGCTACATCCACACAGATGTATTAATTTATTTTTCTTTTATTGGAGTTTTTAGATTTGTCATTGCTCTATTCACACATGCACATTTGCACATCAAGGATTGAAGGATTTTTTTATTGTCAACAAACGTCTGTCAGGAGCCCAGAAACTCACTGACCTCTTATAAACACACACTGATTACAAGCAAACAGATCACAGGTGAGGATGGTTACCTTTAGTAGCCATTCAAACCTGTCTGTGTCAACTTGTGTATATGTTATCAGGGAAAAATCACCAGGGTATGTCAACTTTTGATCAGTGTCATTTGGGTAGTTTTCATTGTCATTATGATTTAAAAATAGTAAACACAGTTGTTTTACAAGTAATGGCTTCTTCCAACCACTAACTATGAGTGAAAGAAAAGTTTTTTGTGTTATCATTAATATTCTCTGAAAAATGGTTAATTAATTACAAATTCTGCCACGATATACAAACTTAACTGTACAGTATGTAGAAAACTACAGCTACTCTTTATAGTCTTACGTTATGACCAGTAATAAAACACAGAGGTGCTACTTGAAGAGCCAAACTATTTATGAAGTGGTGCTCCTCTGAAAAGTTAGCCTATCACTCAAGTCTATTAGGGGTATGGACCAGTTTGTCTCTTGTGGTTATACAGTTTGGCTCGTCTCTTTTTCAGTCCACTCACAGCCTGTCTCTGTCCAAAGACCCCCAGCCTCAGTCCGCCCACGCAGCACAGCCCTGGCAGCAACCAGATCCACAGCGCCGCCGTTTTAAGACACCCTCAACAGTGGATTTTATTCCCTCTGCACGGAGAGGGGTGTGATGATGAACAGCAGTACCAGCTCAATCTACGGCCAACAGGGAACGAAGGAGGCTCTCAGTGAAATCATCCTTTGCTAAATCTCTCAGTCTGAGAAAATGCATATTCATATCCTCAGAAATGGTTCTTGAAAAACCTACAAATTCCACTGTAAAACTGCAGAAATGCAGTAACTCTATTTGTATCATTTAGAAATATTGCAGTTCAATTTCTGGTAACACTATAATAAGTACACACTATTATTCAATATACAATATGTAATCAACAAAAAATATGTAAACAATGTATAAATGCTAAAATGTCATGTATATATTCAGTTCTGAGCTTATTTAAGACTCAGCATTTAAGAACAATGTTTCAAACTTAATGGTAATGTTAATATATATGTAGTAATGCTTTGTAAATTATTATATAGTTACAAATGACTTAACTGATCTTTAAGAGTTAGTTAGTTATTAAACAGTGTGACCAAATGTATTTATAGTATCAGTAAAGTACAATAAATAAAGGGTTTCAATCATATGAGGTTATTTTTGTCTTTTTTGAAAAAGGATTAATGTGCAGAAACTTTATATTTTTAAATAAACTGACTTTATAGCGATAAAAATAGAGCCATACAAAACTTCAAACAACATAATCTGATATCTGATATATGTCTGTGATTTCCTGCATTTGGTTTGCAAGTATAAACTATTGCCAAATGCACTTTTGTACTACAAACATTGGTTCACTTTGGCTTGGACTGCCTCTTTTTGCCGGATCAAAAAGCAGCTACTTGTATCGAACCATGGTCCAGTGGAAATTTCACACCTGATTATTTGGTTTAGGCCAGACAGGAAAGTCCAAACCAAACAGCACAGTTGTGAAAACCCCCAGAAAAGACAACCAAGCAGCCAACACAGCACTTTCAAAAGTCTCACTCTCACTTTTTTGTCCATACTACAATACAAAGAGAAGTACATCATGTATGCAGCATTTTCAAAAGCTTAGTCGCTAAAGTAGCATGGATGCAGCAAATGTACAGCCTTTTAAAAGTCAAATGCATTCGTCTCAATACAGTCAGAGTGCTTCTTCCTGATTCCACATAACCTTTGAGTTGCTTTTGTACAACTTTCATCCGTTTCTCCGTGCCTCGCTGCTTTCCTGCTTCGTGCAAACACACTCTGGCGGGTTGCAGCACGTTGCCTCATGCGACCGACCTGCAGAGAGGGATCAGAAACGGCTCTCAATGCTTTAGTCATGAGTTTTTTCGGAGCAGCAGCAGCCTCACTGTTCGTCTCTTTAATATTTCAGGCGGCGCTGGCGGCTCAACATTATCGCACCATGATGACATTTAGCACTGAAGAGGTGTAACACAGCCCTGAGACGAGCAGAAGAGACCACCACAAGAGTTTACATCCTGCACTTAACCAGCAGCTGAAAGTTATACTCACAAATAGTTATATGTCCTGTATAACTATTTGTTGGTTCTTGTAAATGTTTCATTTCTAGTTTTGTGTGGCAGTACACACTCTTTGGATTCAATTTAAAGCATATTTTACCAACTCTCAAATATAAAGGAATTTGGACTCAAGACCTGACAAGACCACAACTGGTTCTTTTGGCACATACTAAGAACCAGACAGAAGAGTACACAAATCTAGTGTTCTCAGATCTTTTTTCTAGTTTTTTCACAGATTATGGCTTTTGTGGCATCAGAAATTATATTTTTAGTTGACTAACAAACCATCAGAGAATTGCCAAATGATACCTAATTGACTTTGTCCAACTCTCCCAGAATAGATATTTCTATTCCAGTGGTTCTCAAACCTTCCCCGAGGGGCCCATATTTTAAGACCAAAAGGATCATTGGACCAATTTATTGGTTTGTCCTAGTGTCATTTTTATGTTTTTTTTGGTATGGTTCCTTTTTAAAATTACATATGACATTTCTTGTTTGTTACTTTTTGGTGTCCCTTAAATTTAAATTTAAATGCTACATGCAAGTTCTATTTAACTTTGGCTCTGTCCCAATACCTGCACTTACGCACTTGTGCCCTTCAAGATCCGTCGAGGGGCGTAAATGCGTAATATGTCCCAATTCTCCAGTAACGTTCTCAGCTGCACTTCACTGTGCACTTTATCCTTTTAGTGTGGATCAGACCTGACTTTCCTGAAAGGTATTACCCACAATCCTTCGCTGTGATGCTTTGAGATGACGGGACTTTCGTTTCTAAGCAACAAAAGCAACAAGAGAAAAATCAGTAATGGGCAAAAAATGGAAAACATGTAAGACATTTTAAAGCGCAATCAGTAATGAATAAACCTGTTGCCCAGGTGACAACAATGTATAAATGTTGTAGACATGCCTTGTCTTCCTGTGAGCAAAATTTTCCCAATTACAGTGCCATGCGAAAGTATTCAGCCCCCTTGAACTTTGCAACCTTTTGCCACATTTCAGGCTTCAAACATAAAGATATGAAACTGTAATTTTTTGTGGAGAATCAACAACAAGTGGGACACAATCATGAAGTGGAACAAAATTTATTGGATATTTCAAACTGTTTTAACAAATAAAAAACTGAAAAATTTGGTGTGCAAAATTATTCAGCCCCTTTACTTTCAGTGCAGAAAACTCTCTCCAGAAGTTTAGTGAGGATCTCTGAATGATCCAATGTTGACCTAAATGACTAATGATGATAAATGGAATCCACCTGTGTGTAATCAAGTCTCCGTATAAATACACCTGCACTGTGATAGTCTCAGAGGTCCGATTAAAGCACAGAGAGCATCATGAAGAACAAGGAACACACCAGGCAGGTCCGAGATACTGTTGTGGAGAAGTTTAAAGCCGGATTTGGATACAAAAAGATTTCCAAAGCTTTAAACATCCCAAGGAGCACTGTGCAAGTAATAATATTGAAATGGAAGGAGTATCAGACCACTGCAAATCTACCAAGACCTGGCCGTCCCTCTAAACTTTCAGCTCATACAAGGAGAAGACTGATCAGAGATGCAGCCAAGAGGCCCATGATCACTCTGGATGAACTGCAGAGATCTACAGCTGAGGTGGGAGACTCTGTCCATAGGACAACAATCAGTCGTATACTGCACAAATCTGGCCTTTATGGAAGAGTGGCAAGAAGAAAGCCATTTCTTAAAGATATCCATAAAAAGTGTTGTTTAAATTTGCCACAAGCCACCTGGGAGACACACCAAACATGTGGAAGAAGGTGCTCTGGTCAGATGAAACCAAAATCAAACTTTTTGGCAACAATGCAAAACGTTATGTTTGGCGAAAAGCAACACAGCTCATCACCTGAACACACCATCCCCACTGTCAAACATGGTGGTGGCAGCATCATGGTTTGGGCCTGCTTTCTTCAGCAGGGACAGGAAGATGGTTAAAAATTGATGGGAAGATGAATGGAGCCAAATACAGGACCATTCTGGAAGAAAACCTGATGGAGTCTGCAAAAGACCTGAGACTGGGACGGAGATTTGTCTTCCAACAAGACAAAGATCCAAAACATTAAGCAAAATCTACAATGGAATGGTTCACAGATAAACATATCCAGGTGTTAGAATGGCCAAGTCAAAGTCCAGACCTGAATCCAATCGAGAATCTGTGGAAAGAACTGAAAACTGCTGTTCACAAATGCTCTCCATCCAACCTCTCTGAGCTCGAGCTGTTTTGCAAGGAGGAATGGGCAAAGATTTCAGTCTCTCGATGTGCAAAACTGATAGAGACATACCCCAAGCGACTTACAGCTGTAATCGCAGCAAAAGGTGGCGACGCAAAGTATTAAAAAGTAATACTTTTACAAAGTATTTTTATTTGTTTAAAAAGTTTAAAATATCCAATAAATTTTGTTCCACTTCATGATTGTGTCCCACTTGTTGTTGATTCTTCACAAAAAAATTACAGTTTCATTCCAAATGGTCCCTTTGTTTATTTTGGTCCCTTGAACTGTAGATTTGTTTGTTTACTTGTTTTTTATGCTCTGTTTACATGTTGTTGTTTATTTGTTTTTTTTTTTCACTTTCCTTGTAAAAAAAGTTACAAAATTAATAAAGATATTTAAAAAAAAATAATTAAAATTTGTAAAGGTTGTCACTGTCAGAGATATAATTTATTTATCTTTATGTATATTACTGAGCTGATAGTGCGTGTTGATGTTGTTGTGGAGAGCAGTAGATTGAGAGGTATTCCTAATATTTTGACCCTCTGATGCATGTGAGTGAGGCTAATAAAATCGGAATAATAGGATTTTCTTTTTTTTACCTATATTGATATCAGCATCGGCCCTAGATAGGGTATTTATGCCTCAACAGTCACGTTGAAATCTGAAGCTATATTTACAAGTTTACTCGCATTATTCTTTAATAATTGTGTAGATAAATGTGATCGTCTTTTTATGTCATATATTTTTACATTGCAGTAACTATTTTATCATTTACCACTAAAAATGAGGTGGAGAAAAGAGCAAAAATCTTAGTAAAAATGACCAAAACTAGACTCTTAAACTTGTGCCTTTTGTCTAAGGCTGGGTCATGATGATTATTTGGCATTTCATATTTGAGCCCTCAGGAAAGACATACTTCACTTTACCTATGATGAATGACAATGTGCTAATGCAGCTTCATACTCATCCCACATTTGTGATCCAAGGGAGACCCCATGTGTTCATCAGCAGCAGCACTTACTATAAAACCACTCCACTGTCCTTTCATCTGATACAGGGAAAAAATAAATACAGTAAAAACACAAGTCTGCTTTATGTGGTTACAATTCAATTTAAGGCAGTTGTATGGTAGATGTTGTGTATTTGTGTAGCATTTTATTTCACTCACATGTTCTATAATTACCTTGTCCTTATCTAAACCCAGACTATAACTTATCTGGACTCAATACGCTTTTTTTTTTTAATCATCTTTTTTACTATTTTATATAATTTAACATAAACAGAGAAATAATAAAAATAATAATAATAATAATAATAATAATAATAATAATAATAATAATAATAATAATAATAATAATAATAAATAACTAGCATGCATTCCCAATCTCACTTCCAAAGTGCCCAAAGTTCTAGAAAGTTCTCTTCCCCGATTAAAAAGGTTAATCTCTCCAATGGTATGAATTCTGCAATTTGCTCCAAAAAAAATTGAAGGTTGGAGGAGAATCATCTTTCCAGAAAAGGAGTGTCCATTTTTTGGCAAAGTAAATAATTGTTATTAATATTCTACATTTATTTCTGTCCAACAGCAGATCTTACCCATCATTTAGAACAGGGGTGCCCAAAATGGGGCCCGGAGCCCAAAATTGGCCCCCCAAGGAGTTTGATTTGGCCCTCCTGGGGTCTTCACGTTTTGTTACTGAAATTGCAAACTGACTACTGAGTCATTCTCCAGTGATGGTTGAGCATATTTATTGGTAAGGTAATGGCCAATTTTTTTGAAGAGGAGCAAATGGGGATATATATACCCCAAAAACAGCTCACTGCTCTGAAAAAAGAAAAAAGACAACTATCAGAGAGTTCAGGTAGGTTTGTGCAGACTTTCATAAGTAACTAGTCCTATGGTGGATTTTTGAAAGTTCTGTGTCAAACAGCTTAAGTTCACAAGCTTCCAATTAAATTCTGTCTTGGAGCGGCATAGACAGTGACACAAAGACAAAAGGAGTTTTAAATAAACCTGGGAGGAAGAGTACATCTTTTCATTATGTGTCAAAGACTTTGCGTTTGGCCTGTGGCCCACGGACACTTTTCTGTTTTGGCCCTCCAAGAGAAAAGGGTTGGGCATCTCTGATTAGAAACTATAAATTTGAGTGGATTAAATTTTTTTTCCCTCGGTTGATTGTGTGAAGGCATAGACTGACTTCCAGAAGGAACCTAAACAGTCACATTCCCAGAACATGTGCATGTTTTTCCTTCTATTATTTTAATTTGGGACATTTTAAAGAGATATTGTTTGTAAGATATAATTTATGAATAAATTTAAAGTTTTACAACTAGTTAATAAGAAAAACATTTTTTTCACATTATATTTTGACCTTCACTTTTCCTCAATTTCAAGGTTCTTTTCCCATGTCTTCACCAATTTTTGGAAAGCAGATTTTATTATATTATATTATAATATTCACTAATCTTTTCTTTGATTGTGTCTGAAGTTAGTAACACTTCTATTTCAGATAGTTCCCTCCTTATTATTCTAAATAATTGGGAACTCCACATTTGTAGATATTTGATTAAATCTTTTTGGGAAATATTATATTCGGACTTCAAGATAATAAATTATTTTAATTAGATCTTTAAATTGTATTATGCCACAATTTGTCCATTCTCTTATATTAATGAGTTAAATTAATGTATTTGTCTGGGTTTAAATGAATAGGTGCCTCCATAGAAGTGCTCACTACTACTACGTTTTGATATTGCTCTGTTCAAGCAATTATTTTAAAAGAAAAAGTGTGGCCTAAATGTCTGTCACATGGAATACCATAATAATATTGTGATAAGCCTAGCCTATATTGTGCCGCCCCAGTTTAGTTTTTCAGCCCAGTGCATAATTGTTTTTTAGGAAATTGCTCTAATTGCTGATTTTTTGGATTCCATCTCTGATAATTTTCTGGAAATGTATTTTAAAATGATCTCAATAAAGGGAGCGATACACGCTGATGTACTTCTTATTGCCACCACAAGATGGTAGGCTACATTATTGTTGTAAAATCCAACCGAAGTAAACCCTCTATGTCTAGTTTGTCTGTCCGCGGCTACTGTAGATGTTGTAAAAACATGGCGTCGGACAGTGACGGCAAAGAGGACTTTGTATCGTATGGGACGCCTTTGGAGCCTTTAGAAGAAGGTAGGGGCAACATACACGCATTTTATTGAACAAACCTTCATTTTTGATATGTTTTGGAGTCTTGTATTAGAGTCGAACAGAGTTAAAACTCCTCAAACTGCGAAGACATGCGACATATCAGCGAACATGCTAGTGTTCTTATCAAGCTGCACATAAAATATAACTTACCTTTTTTAAAATGTTGTTCTCACCGTCTTTCATAGAACCATCAAAATGACTTGTTGCAATTACTTTAAGGCGATGTATTTTGTGGTTTAAAAAAATGACACAGAAGTGAAATGATTTTGTGTTTTATGCCTTGGTTTGCGTGATGTTGTTGCAGATGAGCCTCTGAAGAAGCCAGTGCCCATTTATGAACAGACCGTGAAAGATGAAAAAGGCCGGTATCAGAGGTTCCACGGGGCGTTCACTGGAGGGTTTTCTGCCGGATATTTCAACACCGTCGGCTCCAAAGAAGGTCAGTGCTAGGGCCTTACCATATCATAACGCCCTCAATAATATGGTCGATATGGTTGAGTGAGGCATTATTATTTAACAACACAAGTCTTCAGTAGAACTAAAAGTCTGCTGCTTGGAAACTAATCATGGCCAGAGAGAAAAAAAAAATTGGCAAATAAATATCAGCAAAAGTGTGTCACATTATTTCTGTAATTTTTATGAGAGAGTGCAAAAATGAAAACCATGAAAAGTGAAATGTGTTTATTTTGAAAACTCTACAGGATGGGCTCCCTCAACTTTTGTGTCTTCAAGGCAAAGCAAAGCTGAGAAAAATCAAGTACGACCTGAGGATTTCATGGATGAAGAGGTAAATAAAAATAGTGTGCCCACTCCAGGAAAAAACAAGCTGCTGTTTTTCTATTGACTGGTTCATCCTATGTATGATTTTTCACTTCTATAAAAGTCAGAGAATGTCAAAAAGCTTTTGGTTGTTTGAGGAGCTGCCAGTAAAATAAAGAACAACATTTTCACCTGCTGACAAATAAAACCCAATCAGAAAGGACTCACTGTCTTTAAAAAAAGTTAATCTTTTTATGTAATGTAACATAAAGCTAATCCGATCCTATGGTTTTTCATAGTTCAGCTTTTCTTTTAATTTGACTGGGTTTTACAGATCGGATGCTTATAAAACTGTGTAGCACCAAGCACCAAGACTTTGGTCATTCATTAAGTTTTTCTACAAAATGACAAAAGATTCCCAACACAAAGACGGAGGAGAACATGTTTCTTTAGTGGGCATCTTTGTTGTATGTTTTTAAGTGTTAAAAAAAAACAATCAAAACTTTCCAGAAGAGTTTAAATAAGTTGGACAATTACTGGATCTATACAAACTCAACGATCACATTAAAGCAGCCCTTCAACTTCATTAACCTTTTTCAGGATTTCGGGGAACATGGCATTGCACCCAGAGAGATCACCAGGAGTGAGGAGTTTTCATCCGGACACAAAGACGAGACCAGAGAAAAGGCAAGGGCCATAAACGCTCAGGGGTCACTGATCCCAGGTGACACTCTGTTGGAGGAGCTCATCGCCCCCGCCAGGTAGCATTTTGGGTATTATTTTAGGTTGTTACTTTGTTTCTATAAGTATATATGATTTTTGAGCTACATCCACTTTTTCATATCTCAGGTCGTCCATTGGGGTGGAGCTGCTGAAGAAAATGGGCTGGAAGGAAGGTCAAGGGGTAGGGCCTCGAGTGAAAAGAAAGGCTCGGCGACAGAAGACGGGTATAAAACATTAACATGAATTTGGAAAAAATATATAACACAGTTTAAGAAAGAGTGCTTTTAAAGATTTATATTTCAAACTTGAGGAAAATAGAGTGACATGCATTTGCTGACAAACTGTCTTTTTTCTGTATTTGACAGAAGGTGGGGCTAAATTTTATGGCTGTGTGCTTCCTCCAACTGGCTCAGAGGACTCAGAGGTGAGTGAAAAAGAGGCAACAGTCAGATTCAGAGTCATTGCTATACTTTAAAGTGTAACCGTAGACTGTGTAACTACACTCAAAATCATTTTTTTAGACAAGAGATTAGTAGAATTCTGTCTTATCTCACTGACAGTACCCTCAGCAGGACAGAAACCTCCAATGTTTCCTGTTACTGGGACAGTGGCATATCACTACAGATTGTAAGTGAGGTGCTACACTACGCATCTAATAAAGAAAAGACGCCAATACACTGGACCCTATGTAAAAATAATTTTTAGTTCAGATCAATGAGAGAGACTATGGAGACAACATACAATTTAGAATGAATGGTGAGGTTTTAATTCTTATTCTTACGAAAATATTTAGTCAACAAAGATTTTTTTGCGGACAAAAACAAAACAAAAACTAAATAAAAAAAGACTTCATAATGACTAAAACAATAACTAAGTAGACTGCCATTTTCTTCAACGAATGAAAGACGAGACAGAAACAACTTGTGATGAAAACCAGTCAGGAGAAGGAAAAGATTAAGTGGAACGGGCGGGATGAGTCAAGTAAACCAATCAGCCTTGTTGTTACGCGGCAGTGTCAAGAATTTAACCGGAGACGACAAAGCAACAAACTGTTATCATTAGATCTTTTGGCAATGTCTGCTTCTCAAGCTTTTGCAGAAAGAGTATTCAGTGTCCCTGTGGACACTCACTAGAGGAAAGCGTTGATTAGCACAATGCGCTTTCCTGAAAACGAATCGAAGTAAATTAAAATTTGGATGTTTATGATGCCAATGTTTATGTAGCATAAGGAATGGATTTATATGGTATGGTATATAAGTGTGGTTTAGATGGTACATTTATTATTATTCTATAGCTTTCTTGGGCTGTAAGGGCCTTTTGATAATTGCACATTTATTTAATTTAAAATAAGTTGTGAATGTGTATTTTGCATCTCTTTGATACACATTGATGTCTTATTGTTTATACTACAATAGACAGCTAATTTTTTTTTACTATTGGTATTGTTTTTCATTGATTAAAACAATTTTCAATAAAGACATTTGTGTTGAAATAAACAGTGTGAAATATGTTTGCACATTTAAATCTCAATTCTAAAAGTATAGCTTTATGTCTGATACAGAAGGTCAAAATTATTACCTCATGAATTTTAGGGGGACTTCTATTTAAATTTTAGTCAACCAAAATTGCATGACTAAAACTAAAACAACTAAGATGACTAAAATGAGATTAAAACTAAATAAACATTTCTTGTCAAAATTAACACTGTTGTCACTGTTTGGATTAGCATGATGGACATGACATGAGCAGGACGGACATGACCTGAACAGGGCTAAGAGCAAACAGTAATTAATAGCTATAGGAAATAAATCATTTCCCTAACACCCTAGCATTAAGATTTTTTTTTTAATGCACTCAGTTGCCTTGCACCTTCTTATTTGTGTAAGATTCTGACCCCTCACCAACCCAGCAGAGCTCTACATTCTGCTGGGCAACATCTGCTGAAGGTCCCCCGGTCCCGGTTCAAACAGTGGGGTGATTGTTCTTTTGCAGTGGTCGGTTCCAAACTCTGGAATTCTTTGCCCATTGAGTTATGTTCTATCACTGACCTGCCTCTGTTTAATGCCAATCTTAAGACACACTTAATCAGAATGGCTTTTGGCACTTAGTGGCTCTGTGACACTGCTCTGTTTTTATTGTAGTAATGGGTTTTTAAACTTATTTGTAATTATGTTTATTTATTGTTAATATTGTACCTCACCTTGGTCAATTTGTTGTTGTTGTAAGGCACTATATACATAAATCATTGATTGACACCTGAAATCCAGAAACCTAAAATTGTCTACAGTTGTGAGCAACACAGCATATGTCTTTTTTCACACAGGAGGAAGACGATGAAGAGTTTGCCCCGGAGAATGTGACATTTGCTCCTAAGGACGTGACTCCATTTGATTTCACTCCCAGACTGGGACTAAAGGGGCTGGGTTACCACGGTCTGGACCCGGGGCTAGCTCTGCTGGGACAGGGATCTGAACACATCAACCTGTTCAACCCTCAGCTCGACTCAAGAGGAAAGCTGTTCGGAGGCAGACAGAAACACACTCGAAGTCGAGGCGTTGCTGGACAGGTGACACTTTTATATGTTTATATGCTTTTATACTGTCCTGATATATGTTGAGATATACTTACTTTGCTTATCAAACTGTACATATACATTTATAAATGTTATTTATACTTACTGTACTATACTGTATATTGTATTCAAAACAAAAACTACTGGGCATTTACTTCTTTTTGCACTCTTGGTTAAATGCTAAACTGCATCAAGTTACCTTGTACTTGTTTCATATGAAAAGACAAAGTAGTAGAATCTAATCTAATCCTCGTTCTGCAGGCGTTTGGGGTGGGGGCACTAGAAGATGAAGATGAAGACATTTACCAAAGGGACTCAATGGCCAAATATGACACGGTGATCAAAGACGAGGAGCCTGGAGACAGCCTGTATGGATGGACCGCACCGCAGGAGTACACCAAAAAGAAAGGTAACTGCCTGGAAAAGCCTGTGGATTTTGTGAGGCATTTACTGATGGAATAAACAATAGAGAATATATAGCACTTGTTCCACATTTATTAAACCTCCAAACAGAAAAGGAGTTATTCATTCTGTGTAATTCACTACAGTATAACTATGTCCTTGTTTACAGCCCCAGTCCACCAACTGATCACAACTGGCATTTTAAACTGCAACCAAAGAAAAAAAAAAACATTTTTTTAAGAAACACACTAGATAGCACTGTTAGCCCAGATGATAATGAGGCATATTACCTTCTCGTTTCTTCACGTTTGTTCTCTGCTCATTTTGTTTTGTTGATGGACAATATTGGTTTTGTTTTGTGTTTTCCGCTCTTGGGAAAGCTAAAAGGTTACGTGACGTTTTTGTGGCCAATTTATAACATATATATATATAACATATATATGTTAATGCTAGAATAATACAGAACCCGTCTCACATTTAAACTTGTCCCTCAATCATACAGATCCCATTTATGAACAATAGCCGTCTCCCCAGTTCAAAAAGTGTTCAAACAGTGCTATTTTGCTACATCAATGATGTGCTGAAACAGCAATAAGTAAAAGTATGTAAGTAAAAGTTTATTTATATGGCACCTTTCACAGACAATAGTCACAAAGTGCTTCACATGCAGCTATTTTTCAGGCGCTGTGGTCTACAGGAAAATGAAATAGAGCATTTTACAGACATAACAGACATACCAACATAACATACATAATCGCAACTACAGTTGCCGTTACAACATACGTAACATAAACATACAGACATCAGACAACAGCAGGATAACAGCACACGTGGTCATGTGATGGGAATACAAATAAATACCTATGTAAGCAATGCAAAAACAAAAACGAGTATTCAAAGTATACTTTATAGGAGTATTGATGTATCATTTTCTATTTCTAGATCAAAACAAAGATGCTTTATACCTTGGCAAAATCCTGGAGGGATTCACTTTGGCCCAAAAACCTGAAGCAGAGAAAAGGGTGAACATATTGAGAAAATGTATAATCTGTTATTCTTTGCTTTCCACAGCCTCTAATGCCTTTGCCTGTTTAGATCTTCCCTCCGCCCCGACTGCCCAGGGACTACCGCCCTGTCCATCGTTTCCATCCTGGGATCTGCGTTACTCACCTTTCTGGGGTCAGTCCCGCTTTGGCCGAGGCTCTGAGGATGTCCAAAGGTCACATGGTAAAAGACGAGCCCCAGACTGGACGACATCAGCTGGACTCTGGTCAGAGAGGAGCCGTGCTGGGAGAGGAAACACTAAAAGGTACTACGAGGCATTTAATATTCATGCCTGCACTGTAATATGCAGTAGTAATATTGCAATGAAAGGCCTGTGGTGTATAATTTTACTCTTGTTCATAGTAAAAGAATCTAGCCTATTCTAATCTGATTATGCTCAGGTCCCAGTTCAGTCATGGATTTACTGAGACCAGAGGACAGAGAGAAACTGCGAAACCTCAGAACCTCCAAAAGCCTACACTCAACTAAACCCTCAGTCTCCCAGGATGCATCACGGCCAGCTGTGCCTTCAGGGATGTCTGCTCGGAGCATTGCGACTCCCCCCAGCTTCCAACAACAGCAGCAACAAGAGGCTCTGACGGCATGGAAGGGACAGAGTTCAACACAAAGCTTTAAACCGTTTGAGAGAATCCCCGACAAACAGTCGAGATATGACAACTACCTCAGTCGCTTGCAGCAAGGAGAAAGGAGTAAGAATCAAACCTAACTATGCTTCATGGATAAAAAACCCAGATAGATTTAGATGGTCCAGTCTGCAAAAATGACTTCTACAAAGATGTTTTTATGTCTGTTTGGATGCCAGATTATTAACATTTAACTAACAGTTTACTTTAAGGTTTTCACTCACAACTAGGCGCCTCACAATGAGCAAGTAACGGTATAATGGCCATTCTTTCAATCAGTCTGTAGTAAATAAATCATATTGACTTTAACTTTCTCAATCAATGTTCATCTTCCAAAATTAGATGAAAGCAAGGAGACACAGACATTTGCAACAAACAAGGTTTATTAAGGCAACGTCATTGAATATAATCCGTTGATAAAGCCTATAATATGAATCTGTCCAGATGCCCTGGAGCAGAGTCTGGACCCCGCAATGACCGAGTGGGAGCGAAGCCGCGAGGGAGATGAGTTTGTACGGGCGTCCATCTTGTACCGACCCACCACCTCCAATCTGTCCTCGCGCTTCACCAGAGGCAAGCACCAGGACGACGACGAAACTGTGGAGGTCAACCAGGACGAGGAGGTACGACAATACCACACAGGGTTTGGGGATGTTTTTTGTTGCTGTTTTGATGGAAAGAGAATACTGTAATGTCTTAAAAAAAAGAGATGGAAAATTTTTTATTTATGTTTTTCAGGGAGATGTAGATGACAAACAGGCTGCAGTTGAAATGAAGATGTTTGGGAAACTAACCAGAGAAACATTTGAGTGGCATCCAGACAAACTGCTTTGCAAACGCTTCAATGTGCCCGACCCTTATCCAGGGTACGACTGTTTCCCAATTTTTTGTTTTCAACGTATTACTCTAAATATATCCTTATTCTGACTGATTGTATGATTTGTTCAGGACGGGTCTGGTGGGTTTACTCAAAGTGAAACGTGACAAATTCTCCGTCTTTAACTTCCTGACTGTGTCCGAGAGCAGAGAGCCTTCAGGTACCTTCAACAGCATTTTAGATATTCTGTTTTATTTTCTATAATGTTGATGTTTTTAAAGATAAGGTATGTTAACATTATTTTTTTGGGGCTAGTTGTCTATTGGACTCACTTGACCAATAAACATAAACATTTTATTTGCAGCGATGCTCCTTTTTATAGAAAACCGTGAGTATTTGTGTGATAAATTCAGAATATGTCAGAATCTTTGTGCACATAATTTTGCTTATAGGGTACTTTTCTAGATTTAGCAAAGACACAATGAAAATTATCTCCACCTTTTTTCTATTTTTTTTTCCTCCCCTCAGCTGCTCCTTCAAAGTCTTCAGACTCAAAGAAGTCGAGGTGGGACGTCTCGGACCAAATGAAGATGAACAAGAGCGATCCTCTGAGTGAAATGCTGAGTGCTGCACGAAGCCAAGCGTCTGACACTCAACCCGACAAGACCACGCCATCTGGGTTACTAGCCTTACCTGCTCCAGTCAGCACTGACGCTCAGCCCTCAAGGACAGAGGTAGGCATTATGTTGGAAATGTAAACTTGACTCGACTGAGTGAGATGTAGGAGGTTGTGTTGAAATGTCAAAACATATGTTAATATTTACTACTGTAGGACTAGAATGTTTCCTACATAGATTACACAATGTAGTAGCTCCTGATTTTATGATGAGGGTGTAGTTTTTTCTCCACCTGGTGACATCTGGGGTGACATTGCAGACTGCTGTTCCACACCTCCCACTCCCGCTTTTTAGATCGTGTGAACGGTTATGGTATCCCTGCAGGGACATGTTGTCTATGAACAAACCCTGTAGAAATACTGTATGTCTGATGGTAATTTCACTTTAAAAATAATTGAATTTAAATCCAATTTAATTCATAAATAATATAAAATCTTCATGCAAGAGCGTGTACTCAAAAAAAAAACATGATCTTCAGTTTGTCCAAGCAAGTAATGGCTATTTCCACTCGGTTCAATATAAGCAAAGTTTCATTACTTGAAAACTAAACAACACGGCAAACTCATTGTGCAAATAAAAAGCTTTGACCAATGTGTTCTGTTTTGTTCAACTATATACTCCAACATTTTACACAATGCACCTTTAAGCCACACTCTGACTTGTGTTTTAAAATTATTTTTTTTTCAGTCAACAACAAAAAAAGACAAAGAGAGTAAGAAAGATAGTGATGATGACGATACAGAGGAAGAAGAAGAGGAGGAGGAGAGCCGGCCTCCAATGGATCTGTTTAAGGCCATTTTCTCCAAGTTCGTCCGACGAGAAGTCTTCGTCCGAGGCAGAGACCGACGATGAAGGCAACCAAAAGGATGGACAAGACCGGACCGAAAATATGCCGCCGAATCTGTTCAACATCAGCTCCACCTCCACTGTTACCAAGTCAGCATCCACTGTAACAACGGCAACATCTGTATCCAATCAAAACACAGGTAAAAAATGTTGCTGCTGCTACATATAATACTTAAAAGTATATCTTAGTTGGAGTATGAGGTCTGTTACTTGGTTATATCACAAATCAACAGTGGACAATGTATTATTTTTGTCTTTCATGATCATCTCTGATCTTTTCTATTTAATTAATGTCAGTAAATGTATGTTTAGATTTTGGAATTGCCTTTTTAAACTGTTTCTCTATACCTCAACTGTTCAACACCTTGGGTGTCGGAAATGTGCCATAATAATTGTAATTTGAATTGAAAGTAATAATTTTTTTCTTTTTTTAATAGCACCTGTTGCGTCTCTGACAACAACACAGGAACAAGAAGAGTTTGGTCCTAAGCTGCCACCACCTTCTGCCTTTAGTGAGTTTACATTAATATTTAAACATTCTTTTTAATCAGAAAGTAGCACCAGCAACTACAATCTTAATAATTTTAAAGACCCATGGATGATAGATTTCAATGGTGATATAACAAAAAATATGGATTAAACTAAAAAAAAGAAAGAAAACAAAAATGATCCAGGTATCGCTAGAAAGATCCGGCCGACCACAGTTAAAAGAACCACTGCTTTAAACAATTGAAGAACTTGATTTGAGGTGCATTTTTACTAACTCTACTGATTTTCTCATTTAGTCAGACCAGGTCCGACTGCTTGCTCCCCCACTACAGGCGAGAAACCCAAAAAATCCAAAGAGAAAAAACACAAGAACAAAAAGGACCACAAACACAAAAAGGAAAAGAAGGTGGACAATCAAATAATAAAAGATAAACCAAAGCACCACTTTCTGTATTAATTTAAATATCTGTTTTTGTAGAAGAAGAAGCACAAGAAGCACAAACACAAAGGAAAGCAGAAGAAGAGTAAAAAAGATGAGAGTAGCTCTGACAGCGACGAGGACAGTGAAGGCAACACGGCAGAGGTGTCGACCGATGAGCTACTCAAGAGGTCTGTTTAATTTTAGCCCCTTTTTCCAAAGTTTTATTATCATTTCTGGTAGAAAGGTGCTATATAAAGGCAGCCTTTAATGAACATTTCTTTCCTGATTCAGGGCAAAACCAGTTTATAAAAATTTTAAATTAGAATGAATGAGTAAAAATACTTGGTGAAGTGAAGCTTCATCAGAAGAATATTACTAACAATAACTGATAGGACTGGTTTTATCTAGTAATACATAAAAAAGAAAACAAAAAGCATATTTATGATTAGACATTTATTTGTTAAGCCTAGTCCTTACTGTGAGTTGACGATTGTCTCTGTCTTGTTTCAGACTTAAGACCATCCGCTCACATCAGTGTCCTCTGTGAGGATAAACCTTTTAAACTCTACATTAAATCCTGTCAGTTTTAATCAATAAAATGTTTCTATTGTAACAAATGTGGTGTTTTTGATTCATTTTAAATGCACTTGTTTTAATTCCTGCATTTATGGGTTATTATAAGTGAAGATCCTGATTAATCTTTATTCACCTTTTTTATTTTATTTTATCATGGGTAAACTATAACTATATTTTAGCTCAGTTTTTGTGGCTATATTTTGGAGGATATTTTGTTTTTTCTCACATCTTGCTGTGACTTGTTCCTGTCATTATCCCACAATAGGTCTTAGTTTTTACAGTTATACATTTCTTTTAACCCAAAGTGCATATGTCACAGCTGTTCAGTGGTTGAACAAAACTTGACTTCTTGCAACCAGTTTTCAAATGACAACTGAACTGATTTTATTCCTTACAAATTATTTGGTTACAAGTTGGAACAGGATAGGACATTGCGAGCCTCTCTGCCTGTCTGCTCTGTTTATTCTCATGCTGTTTGTGATGACACTGCAGCCTCAACAGGAACGGGCGTGAGGTCGGCAACATAGTGCTCTCAATTCCAACACATTTATGTGCCTTTTCAACAGGGGGCAAGTCTAGGGACTGGTCACCCAAGTAAATACCAACTAGTGATAGACTTAGAGGTCCAAGAGCACTCCCCTTTTGGGTTTTGCCCAGATCTGACGCATGAAAGGAAGGCAAAGACCTCAAATGTTGGCAGTCGGAACCAGCAGAGACAGCTCCTGAAGGTCTGTCATGGTTCTGAGAAATATTTCCCTGCCCTTTCTCAGTAATCTATTTTGATATTACTTTCTCACCCACCTCAAACTTTTCTGTCCTCATTTTGTCCATTTTCTGTTGCCCTTGCGGGATGCATCACAGGATCTATGTAAAACAAATTAGCAACACATTTAAACTCTCCTCACACCTCATACTAGGGTGGCCATTTCCATAACACAAAAAGGAGGACACTTCGCAGCATTTAGTGAGGCAAGAATAAGAATTGCATAGGACTCTGACTACAATGTACTCGTAATACAATTTCGGCCATCATTTCAGCAGCGCCGAGATCCCAAACTGGCAGATGGCCAGTTCACCAGCCACAACCACCAGAAGGCGCATTTTTGGCAAGCCACTTTTAAAAGTGGCAAGCCAAGTGGCAGTCCACTTTTGAAAGTGGCAGACTACTTGGCTTGCCACTTTCAAAAGTGGACTGCCACTCGGCGTCTCTCCATCATATCGATGGTATAATGACACTGATTCTGAAATAGCCTACTCTATTACATAGATTGTAAATAAAATGCTCTATTCATTACCAGACAATTTGATGTAGACTTAGGTGTAACAGAAGAGACAAAAAAGTGTTTGTTCACAATATTTGTATTTATTCAAAACATTGTGATGTCTGTTTCAAAAAAAGTCTTGCAAAGTGTACAGTGCCAGTGTCTGTTCATTTTAGCTATATATTTTCCATAAGAAAGTTATTTTGTCACTCACTGCCGCTAAACGCTGCATCAAGTAAAAGGCGAACTGAGGATGTTGCTATGGTGACGAGCAAAAAACTTTAGCTCCTTAGCTGGCTAACAATATTTTTAAGCCTAAGTATTAAATAAATGGCTTCTAAAAACATCGACCCGTTGTCAGTAGATAAACCTACAGCGGAAAGAAATGAAGAGAAGACAGCAGTCGGGCAAGACACAGGAGTAGAGTGGAGTTTTGAGGCTCAGGTAGAAATAGCCAAGTTAGCCAAGTCAAACAGGGCTATCGTTATTTTGCTAGTTAGCTGTTTGAGGTTTTAAATGAAGTCGGTAGATTAATGTTTGTACCTTTTACTTTACTTTTATGTCATTATGGCTTCAATGTTTCTCGTTTAGGATAGCGTTAGTGGTTAGACGTTACTTCAAAATATAGATATAAAACTGCATCTACATCAATTAGCGTTACTTTGAGTCCTTATAATATCTGGTTGATATTTTGCGTGTTTCTTTGCTAAAATAACCACATTAAATTTTTTTATTTTTTTTCACAGAATATTTATAGGATAGGATAGGATGGTGATTAACAACACAAAACAAACAAAAAAACGTGCTTCTCTGAACGATGTGTCTCTAAAACAATGATATAACACAAAGCATGTCTTTCTATAATCAATTATAATTATGTGACTCAAGTTATTTAACATATATAGGTGAAGAGAGACATTTTTTCTTTATTGTCATTGCTAAACTCAAACTTGACATATAAAATCTTGGCCTATAAATAAAATGTTATACTTTCATTCACACATACCACCACACTTTAATCCTACTCTCACTGTAAAATGCCCATATTATTTAGTCTGTCTGAAATTATAGTATACATAAGTGTATCTTCAACCAAATAAAAGTTTAATAATTATTCTCTTGAATAGACCATAGTGAATAGTTGTATCCTAACTGGCAGATTCCTATGAAGATGCTCCGAGGTCACACTGAAGGTCTCACTGCAGCTCGCTTCTGTTTTAACGACAGCCACATTCTCAGCTGCTCCTCTGACTGCACTGCTGTCCTCTGGGTATACATTCACAAACACATTACAATATTTATCTTTTTTTATTAATGTAAAAATGTCATTTTACTTGATTTTTTAGACTATGGGGTAGAAAATTGTGGGAGGCAATCATAGTTTTGTTGATGTGTGTTGACATCTCCAGCAGGTACAGAGTTGTCAACCTGTTCGAGTTTTTGCTGGAGGTCATGAGAAAACCATCACCGATTGTGCCATGATCCCAAACACTAACAGGTGAAACTGTGTGCTACAGTACCACAATACAGATCATGGAGGGAAGACAATGAGTTGTTGGTTCTGTACGTTAGAGCGGGCTGGTTATTAATGAGGCAGGAAATACAGGAGGACAGGAAGTAAATATGAAATAAAAGTATAAGAAACAGGACTAGTTACTTTTAAACAAAATAAGAAACTTTTATAAAATGTGCAGAAAGAAAAAGAAACAATATGTCTAGAAAGAAGGTCTATTAATGTTTTAAGAGTCTATTAACAGAATATTAGGAGATGTGTTCCAGGGTATATTATATTTGTGGCTTGTTCTTTTTGTCAGGATGGTAACAGTCTCTTGGGATAAAAAGATGGTGTCCTGGGACATAGAGACTGGACAGATGCTGGTAACTACTCTTTGGATCATGCTTATCATTATCCGTCCATGTTATTAACAGACTACTGCATATATGTCTTCTGTCGTTAGTGGAAGTCTCGTCAGGCCGGCCTGTTAACGTCCTGTAGCCCGTCGCCCGATGGACAGCTGTTAGTTTGTGCTGCCTTTCCACAACACGGCATCTATATCAGCGACGCAGCTAGTGGACAGATGGTGCACCAAATCAGTGGTAAAAATTTATGATTCATCATGACTGAATGTACCCATAAAAACCTCACAACATAAAATTTAATACATTTTATAGTTATACACCTATCCTTATATTTTTCTTAATTTTCAAGCATATCACAAGACCACCATCACTCGATGTCGGTTCGACCCTCAGAGCAGACGCATTGCCACGGTTTCTGCAGACCGTACCATCAAACTGTGGGACCTGCACAGCCAGAAGACCACTGTCACTATAAACAGGTAAACCATATGAATTTTAATGTAAAATATAATATAATGATATACTTTGCTATATAAACTAAAAAAAGGAATAACAATATTGATCCAGACAAAGAAGCCAGTAGTTTTAATTTGTTCGAATTTATTATTCTTCAGTAATCACAGCAACGTTGTCTCGGACTGCTGCTTCACCAACAATGGGCATTTTCTGTGCACCGCATCATGGGATAAAACCCTCAAGATCTGGGACCTGCAGTCGGGAGGGTTTCGGACTCATGGCGGGACACCTTTGCAGAGAGGACACGAGGGCAGCGTCAGCTCCTGTAACTTCTCTGCTGATGGTAAGATGTCAATTAGAGACATTATAAAACATAAATGTTAATTGAAGGGTTAAATCTGTGCAATAGAATTATATGTATTATTTACAACTTACAAATAAATATGATGAAAAGATGAGTTTTCTGTTTTGCATACTTGACAATAACAAACACTGAATCAAAGGACTACTGGGTGAATAAAGTGGATGTTGTTTATTACAACAAACAGTCTTACATTTTTGGATTAGACTATATTGTTTTGCTAAAAAAGAGGCTCTGAAATGACAAGGCACTTTATTTTTATTGTTTATCACAATAGTTTTTTAACAATTTAGTTTTTTAATAAAGATTATTATTTATTTGTTTTAATGATGTTTCTGTCTTTTTCTCTTAGGGACTCTTCTTGTGTCAGGCTCCTATGACAAAACTGTTGCACTCTGGGATATGACCACCCTCTCTCAGTCCCTAGTCCTGAAGGTAGAAAAATACTACTACCTCTCTGCTAAATGAGTGAACAGTTTTAAATTACAGATGATAAATGTGCTCCTTTTTCACAGGGCCACAGTGGTTGGGTGACAGATGTGTCAGTCAGCGCTGACAGGAAGCTGGTAATATCTGCCTCAAAGGTAACAAACATCTACTATGAGAGCAAGATTAGGCTCCGTATAATACAACACAATATGGTGGCCTGGTAATTAACACTGTCATCACCATCTCGGGATGCTTTGGTTTGAACTGACACCAAAATACATACCAAGGTTTACATACCGTGTCAGAATTTGTGATTGTTTGGCCATTTTTCAGAGAGTATGAATGATAATTCTTTCACTCATAGTTAGTGGTTGGGTGAAGCCATTAATTGTCCAACAATTGTGTTTACTCTTTTTAAATCATAATGACAAAACGCCAAACAGCCCAGAGACAAGCCTCAAAACTTCTGGAACAAAGACATTTGGAGTGATAAGACCAAAATTGAACTTTTTTTACCACAATCATAAACATTACATTTAGAGAGGAGTCAACAGTGCCTATGATGAAAGGTACACCAGTCCTACTGTGAAACATGGAGGTGGATAAGCTGATAAGCTGTTTTGAGGATGTGTGAGCTATAAAGGCACAGGAAAAGATGAATGCAGCATGTTTTCAGAAAATACTGGAAGAAAATTTGCACTCATCAGCCCGGAAGCTACGCATGGGACGTACTTGGACGTTCCAACATGACGACAATCCAAAACACAAGGCCAAGTCGACCTGTCATTGGCTACAGCAGCATAAAGAGAAGGTTCTGGACTGGCCTCAGTCTCATGACCTCAATATCATTGAGCCACTCTGAGGAGATCTCAAACGTGCAGTTCATGCAAGACAGCCCAAGAATCTACAGGAACTGGAGGCTTTTTGCCAAAAAGAATGGGCAGTTTTAGCATCTGAGAAAATAAAGAGCCTCATCCACAACCACCACAAAATAGTTCAAGATGTCATTGATGTTAAAGGTGGCAATACACAGTATTAAAAACTGGGGTATGTAAACTTCAGGGTCATTTGGTTACTTTCTTGTTATTATGATTTTAAAAGAGTAAACACAATTGTTTGACAAGAAATAGCTTCACCCAACCACTAACTATAAGTGAAAGAAAAGTCTTTGTCATATTCTCTGAAAAATTGTCCAAAAAAATCACAAATAATTACTTTTCCTGCAGATCCTTTGACAAATGTTTTGCTTTTCCCATGAGCACAACTATAGGTTCCTTAGGTCTTCCTTAGGTACATCCATATCTACAAATTTGACCTGTTACTACCACCTCTTACTCATCCCATCTTGGCACTGTGCCTTTTAGGTTGAGGTGAGATGCAAGAAAGACAGGAAAATCCCACAATGATAAGTGAGCATAAAAGGGTCTTAGATAAACTATTAATTCTTAACAAGTGAGAAAGAATGTCGCAGTATCTTTGCATCTTTTAGGCAGTTTTTTCCCTTGACTGACTGTACAGAAGTAGTAAGTCTGCTCTGTCTTTTTTTTAGGATCACACCATCAGGTTTTGGGACATTGAGAACATGGAGGAGATCCCAGCAGTGATGGAGCAGAAGAAAACTCAGGGAACAGGAGTGCACATACTAAAGGTGACAACCTTCATATTAAAGACATCCTTAAGCAGGTCATTATCAGTGACTGTGCCCCTGGTTTGGACATAAGTGAGACTTTTTTCCCTATTACCCACCCTTTATTTTTAAAAGCTGTTTGAGTAACAAGAGAAAAGGTCAGAGTGGATAAGTAAATAGTAAAAGGATTCTTATGTCTCTCTTCTTTTTCAGTGTGAAGAATGTGGCAAACCTTTCCCAGTGTCCCGACTCCAAACGTCCGAGCTGCTGACCAAATGTGTTTTCTGTCGACTTAAATCACCACAGAGATATCGACCACAGCCGCCACTTCTAATGCCCCTTTGAAGACCTGGCACTACAATCCAACAATTGAAATGACAAACTTGTGAATGGGCTAAATCTTAGAGATCAGATTTGAGGATCCATGAGAATGGATATTCAGATCTTTGTGAAGATGTGAACTGGTATGCACGCTTGCTCACCCCAAGAGACCGCCTACATCAGTTGCATGGAGTTTTTTAGCCAATGTATTTTTAGTAGGAGCGACACAGAGTTGTATTTAAGCTATGAATTACATTAGTATTTATTAATAGAGTGTGACAGTAAGGCAGCCATGTTTGTATATGAGAAGGATTTTACATCAGGGAGTCATTATAGAAAACATTAAAGAGAAAGTTAAACCACATACTTTTTTACGGTTCAACAGAAACTGACGTGTCCTGATAGAGAGATTAAGAGATTAAAAAGTAAGGTCTGAAGGAGGCCTGACACAGTCCAGGGAGATAGGGGTAAGCCATAGAACCAAAAAATACTAAATTTAAACATACTTTATTACTTTTTTACACAGGTATAGAGTTTATAACTTCTCCCCAGTACTTTCTTTACAAAGTCTTTTATACATTCAAGTGTTTCAAGTCTAAAACACACTGATTGTGTTTTAAGGCCACTGTGACACAAGAAAATGAATCCCTCCAATGGGAATTTGAATTTGGTTAGTTAAAAAAAAATCATCTTAGTTATTTATTTCTAAGTTAAGGTTCAAGGTTATTAATTTAAAAATCTGTATTCAACAATATACAGTACAATGAAAAGGTTAAATATTTATGAACAATTTTAAGCTTACATCAGCCATTACGTTTTGACCACTTTCTTGAAATATATTCCTTGCACCTTTGTAAAACTTTTTTTCCTAACCATAATGTGCAATGTTTGCCATGTTTCCCTCCCGCAGATACTATATAATAGTAATAATCACCTCACTATTACCTGTCATAATGCTATGGCTGATCCAGTTGTGTACATGGTTGACTGAACAGTTCATGTATAGTGTCTAGTGTGTGAAGTTTTGGTATCAGAAGTTTCAAGTGTCCATGAGAGTCCACATTATTGTAACTCATTTCTAAAAAATGTAACAGATGTATAATAAAGGGCAAAAATATCCTCTCACTGTCTTGTGTATTCAAGTCTCACAAAAGTAGTTTAAACCGGTCTAAGATGTTGGATCTCATTTTACATTTTTTGTATTTTTTTCTTCAGGGTTCATGTGCAGCCATTACCTCAAATTATTCTGACTGTTCCTCTCTATCACTATTTAAACTTTGGCCCACAGACTACGGCAGCCTCAGAGGGTCAAAAGTCAAATGGGTTAACAGAAGGGTCCGTCTGTGATGTATTAGTTGAATTTAAAGTAATTATGCACCAAAAATTTAAAACGCAATCTGGAAAATGTTGGGCCTTAAAATAAACTTGCGCTGTTTGCAGAACATTTGGACATTTTGGGAAAACTACTCTCTAAATTTACAGGTTTTCCATGACATGAGTTCGATTTTTGTTAGTTTAATTGGTGTAAATTCAAAGTTAGGTCCGGTCTAAAACACCTGTTGTGAAACCGACCCCTGGGTCCGCTGCAGTTGTCAGTAGGTGCTCTGTAGCAGACAGTGGCAGCCGCAGCCTGCCGGACACTCGTCCTGTCGCCTAAACCAGTCCATCATGTGAATGGTGTGCCCCCCGTGTCCACAGCTCAGGCAGAAATTGGATGAGCCACGGACGGCTACGTGGCAGATGGCGCACTGGAAGGTCAGACGTTTGCACACGGCACACTGCGTCCCACGAGCCTGACTGCGGCAGTGACAGCAGTACACACCAAACTCTACAGAAAAAATAAAAAAAAAACAAGAGTGCATCCAGAAATAGAAATTAGTCAGTGTAGAAAAAAAAAAAAAACTACCCCATAACACAGAACTCAAAATGCAGCTTGAGCATATAATTACTGAAAAAAGATGAGATATAATGTAGGTAACGTACCAATGCCTCTGTGGGGTTCAGGAGGACATGAGGCAAATTTCAGCACATCAGCTCTCTTTTCTCTCAGACCCCAGCGATAAAGGATTTCTCCATAACATTTCTTAAAGTCATCAAACTGCAGTGTGTTTGTTGGGTCCAGGAGCCTGTGTGCCACAATACAAAGAGTGACAATGTGTGTGTGTTTTACCTAATATTTAAATAAATAAGGTCCATGTCTATAATGGTAACATACATTTTGACCTAATGTAAGCATTAGCAGCTTTAGCAATGCTTATCTTGTCATGCAAATCTCACTTTAACCGTCTTTAAATGAGGAAGCACAGGTCCTAAAACAATCCCTGTTGTAATGTGGGTCCCAGTGGTGTTATTTGTCACAGTATAAGATGGTCCTACGCTGCTGTAGCGTAAATGCTCATTTATAAAGTGAAGCTAAAATTCAACTCTGGTAATGCAATTTTTATGTATTGAAGACTTTACCTGTTTAACAAAAGCCAAACAAAAGTAGGTAATGAAGGTACCAGCAAATGGAGATCCAAAAAAAAAAAACTTTCTGGGTCTCAGTTGTATTTCTACAATGTGACCTCTAATTTAGGTGTCATTAAACAAATTGGGACACACCTCTTGTTCATGTCGTGCTGCTCTCGCTCTCGTTCCCGTGGATCTGTGTAGCCCTGGTTACCGTAGCGATAGTCATCGGGGGATGGTTCGCCCCAAGGATTAAGATGTTCAGGGTCTCTACCTACAGATAATAAATAAATACTTATGAATACAGTCATGAATAAAAAGGTATACAAAATATCTCCTAGGTTCAGGATTATTAACAGTAGCAATAGACCACCACTGGATATAATATTGTAATGGTCTTGTTTTACAAAAGCCTGGTTATCAAGTCAAAAAGTCTGCCCTGTGGCCCTAAAGTATCTTACCTGGGTTATAGATATTGGTAGGGACTGAGTCAGAGTTGCTGGAGTAGGAGCCTGAAGTGAGTGAACTAGACGTACAACTGGGCTGAAACACAAACATCAACAGAGCACTTATTAAATGTTGTCGTCACGTTAAACTGTGTCTGTGAGATTGTTGTTGTTCAGATAATAGTTTTCAGTCTCAGTCAGATGAAGGAGTTTTGTATTTATTCTGGACAACTTTATAACACAATGGGCCACTGGGAAGACATTGTGTCTTCATCTGTTGATTTTATTCCATCTTACTTAATCAGGTCTAATAGGACTTACGTAACGTGAATGTGGGGGGAACATGACGGGGCGTGATGAATGGTGCCCCCCGAACAGAGAGTAAGTGTCTGAAGGTAGAGACTGGGCTCTGAACACGCTGCACAACATCGCCAGCGTTTGAACATCACTCATATGACTGTAGTGATCCACGCTAGAAACAAACATATACATTTTCATGGTCACAATACACAGTAATAAAAACAGAGCCTAGAATAATTCATGATAATCATAATATTAGTATTAGTTCATTCAGCGAAAGATTTGGAGCAGCACTGTTGAACATGTCATTTGGCAGCTGACTTAGCCCTGAACTGATTTAGATGATACAATGTGGCTCACAGTGTCTCCAGCAGGTGGCGTCCAAATGGATGTCTGGCCCAAGGAGTCTCTGTGTCTGGGTCTGAATCTGGGCTCAGGTCTTCACTGGTGGCTGCAGACGCCAAAGCCCAAACCTAAAAAAACACATATGTAAAATCTCAATTTTTATTGTGTCTTCTTTTGTTACTGTATTGAAGTTTAAACAAGACAAAAAATTGTGTTAAAACCATAATATTCTTTTAAACAACCTATGTAGAAGACAGTTACTGTGTTTGAGTTTTGAGAAAAGCAGTGAGTCATCTTGTGGTCGCAGACATATACTAACTAAAAAGTTATTGAAGGGTTTAGTATAATATGAAATGATAGACATTCTCATCCAATAACAACAATAATCTTGGAAAATAAACCAGTTGTGGTCTTGGATGTTGTCTTAATTTAAAATCCCAAGACCTCTATGACCAAGATCGAGACTCAACTCTTTTTTCACACGTCAACTAATTAACTGTCATATAAAAATTTAAAGTAATATGTCATATAAATAGCTATCACTCAAATCGGTCTTTATTTTGACTGAATTCTGCACCGCTAATAGCTAATGATGTCATAAAAGATCTAAATAGTTAAATATAGTGTTAAACTTTTACCTTAGCGACATCTCTGCGTTCCACTGCTAGTGCTGCTGTCGCATTCTTCTGACATGTCTCCTTAATGTCATCCATGTTAAGACTAAGAAGACAACAGAACAGCATTAGACAAAAAAATAAAATAAACTAATATCTGATATTCTTTGCAACAGAAAACAGTATCATTCAAAATATTTGGTAACTAGTCTGTATCAGTACAGGTTCTTACATGTAACTCTCTCCCAGAGCTTTGTGGACCGGCAGCAGACAGGAGATATCTTGAATGATGACTTTCCCGGCCAGTTTGATGGGACGGTTGGCAAAATCGGACGCCTCTCGTTTTGTCTTAAATCGTCTGGATTTCTGATGTGAACACACAGAGACGAACAAAAGGGAGGGAGACGGCAGCCGAGACATAAGCACCACTTAATTAAAAGTGGCCTGAACGACAAATTACTGACAGTGTTCACAGTGGGACACGCTCAGACTGACTCAAGACCTCACTACACCACTACCTGTTTTTACAAGAATTTAAATTTGATAGGAATAATATGTTGAAATAATTGGAAAATCATGATTGAATAAGGTGCTTGAAAATAAACCTGGAAATGTTATTAAAAGTAGATTTTGATTATAGCATGGGTCTATAAACTCCAAAGCCTGTTTATGTCAAATATAGCTGTTAAAATAAATATTAACTATTGCATCATGCGGTCCACAACTTTAGTGCTTCCATGGCAATATGTGTTTTGTTCTGTTTTGTGTATAGGGTTGTTTTATATTTGAACTTTGACCCTCTTCAGAGGCTGTAGCTGAGTGCTCACACTGTGAACCAACAGTTAGTCTGCTGCAACATTTAAGCATTAACTCCATTAACAGTGTGTTAGTCTGAAATTAAGTTAGAACACACAGTTTGCCCAGGAGACTGCAGAAACTTACCTTGTTTTGTTGTAAGGTTGTTAGTCGGACAGAAATGTTAGATATTGTGCCATTTAGTAATTCAGCTACATTTACTGTATATGATCTGAATACAACAAGAAAAGGATTTACACAGTGGCGTCACAAGCAGAGCTATCTCCCATTTATTTGTATGACACTGATCCAAATTTGGCAAAATAAATAAATAAATAAAAGTTAGCCAGATTTCAGTTTTACTTCAGTATGTTGGCTATGTAAGTAAGTATGTTGGAGCAGGAAGAGACAAGTGCAAAAGTCTGTCTACTGTATATAGTATTGTTGACAAGTATTTTACTCTAAAGAGAAATCATGTGTGTGCTGTCAGTAAGAGGGTAAAGAACATAAGCTAGTGGCTTAATGTTTAGTCTCTCTATACTTACAACCATTTATGCTATACCAACTAAAGGCTATAAGCTAAAAGTGACTAAAAACCTCACAGAGGATCGAAGGTTAAATAGTTTAAGGAAGTGCTCTTCCTCATCAAACACTATTTGGTTTAACATTCATTCATTCATTCATTCATTCATCTTGCACTGCTTATTCCCAGTAGGTGATGTGAGTGACTGGAGCCTATCCCAGGCCTATACCAGTTGACCTACACATGCATGTGTTTGGACGGTGGGAGGAACACGGGATAACATGGGGGGACATGCAGACTCCTCACAGAAAGGCCCAATGTGAGCTGGGCACCCCAAGATATTGTTCACTAACTAATAACTACATTACACAACAACAAGTAATGTTAAATATTTATGAACATAAATATTACACAAATAAATATATGGTGAAAAAGGCTATAACCTTTAACATCACTGTTCTCTCTGCTCATGGTAAACACAGCAGCCAACATACTTGAGTGAGTTTGTATCCACCGCTAAACTTTCACGCTTATATAAATTAATAGGGTATACTACTGCTTTTGTGGCCACAGTGGATTCTTTTTTTGACAATGTCACTTGTTAAAGACTCTGTAATTTATTAACACAAAATAACTCCTACTAAAGCAACTTGTTTATCTAAGGCTCCTTGTCTACTGTCTATGGCCACATAGAAACAATCAGATTATTATATATTCTATAGGGTGTCTGATTATAATCCTAATTTCCAATTGTTTTTATTCAAAACACATAACTGTAGTGAACAGGACCTGAGACCTGAGTGAGAACAGTGTTAGCCAATAAGATGTTAGCCAATCAGAGACAGACAATCCAGACAGAGAGGGTTTAAAGGAGAAAAATACAGCGCATAGTACCGGCCAGTCATGAAGCGTTTGGACAGACCAGCGGCGGGATGCAGAGATTGGGAGCTTCTGATTGGAGGACACAGGGAAGAAGGGGGGCAGCACAAGGCAGTGATTGGACAGAGAGGGGAATAGAAAGAAACATAGGCCAAACAGGAAAACTTCCAGTGAGACAGAAATGGTGTGTGTTTTCCATAAATAAGTAAAAAGGAAGCTAAATAAACCACTCAGCAAAGAAACAAAACACCTTTTAAACCAAACAAGTCACCTCCAAACATGAAGTTAACCACAGTAGAGTTGATATAATTGTAGAGGTTAGAGTTTGTCTGCACAGCTCTTACCCGTTCTTTGTAGTAAAAAGAGGAGATGGACACAGTGTCTTTGTCAGAGCGAGTCGGGCTGCTGCTGTACAGCCTCTGAGATTCCGAACGCATCTTCATCGGAGTCAAAACACTGCTGTGGTATGCTGAGAGGGCCGACAGGGATCTGAATACCACAAATTACAATTAGCAACAATCTATTGCTTCTTGTAATAATTTTAGCACACACTCTGCATTTATTTCTGTATTTCTCTCACATAAACCGACACCTGCTTTTGAGACAATAAAACATCTAAACCTACAGTATTAGTCTCTACTAGCCTCCTGTATAACCTCTTTTCCCCCACTTGTATAAAAGGTCATGAGAATCCTGGAAAAAATGAAAAGGTATAGGAATTTTGAATAACTTTGTGTAGAACATGATGCTACACAACAATTATCCCCTAAAATATAATTCCAATGTTTCAGTGATAAATATGATAGATAAGATGGCTATGTTTTCTATAAGCTTCATGGAGGATAAGCTGTAATAAACTTTAGAAAACAACCTTTCGCATATCAGCTAATGATTTTATTGCTTTACTGTTAGTTTTTATAATGAGACATATTTTGTTTGAAATACAAAAATAATTATACATTTCTGTAATCATATTCATAATTATATTTTCTCATAGAGATTTGATGAAAGGTTAAGGAGAAGTGATGGAAAAATATAGCTTGGTCCACCATAACCATTCTTTTTGCAAAATAGAATAGGTCTGATGTCCTTCCTTCATGGATATTTGCACTCTGTAGAAATCTTATGTCTATTCAAATATGATCAGAGGCAGTTAAATCTGGAAAATCCAACTGAAATCCACAGGTACAAGGCTATTGCTTTGTACTGAATGGAAACAATTTGGATGATGTCTGCCCAGGCCACAAAAGACGAGTACTAACAGAAGCACGAGCTGTTAAGTCTTGAGCTCATGGGTTTTGATTTCACAATCCTTTAATTCTCTTTATGTAGGACTTCAGTTGTTTACCTGGGAGTGGGTTCGGTGGCTGGTACCGAGCGGTGCATTGTGATTGGTCGAGTAAAGTAAACCAAACAACCTGTTCCACAAAAACGAGCTCCTGACGTCCGAGGGAAAGGGATATTTGCGTCCTTGAAAATACAATAGGAAGTGCAATTTTGTAGTATACGTTTGAACATAATGGTCAAAACAATGCTTTCGATAATGAATAATCGCCTCCAAAAAACACTCTTTGCATTTGTATATGGGAGAATCGAAATGAAATACCTGATAGGAGCCGTATGTGTTGGTGACTCTAGGAAACACCTGCAGAGCTGGCGGGGCGAAGGGGGAGGGCCGTCGTCCTGAATCAGACCAAAAGACAGAAGAAATAAACTAAATGAGACTTCATTCAATCACACTGGCCACACGAGTTCGAATTTCAGACTTCAATCCGATTGAAATGCTGTGGCCATAAACATGCAGTGTAAGACTTTTTTTCTTTTAATAGAAAGTTTTATTATTCTAATAGCTTGATGAGAAGGAATGATTTGTAAAAAAAAACAAGATTTTAAGATTTCTTTTAGGCTTTTTTTTTGACTGTATGCATGATCTCGGTTTGGTCTGTATTATTGAGAGCTAGTTTTCTCACCATGTCAGACTCCAGACACGACACCAGCTGTCGGATACAGGGCTCCAGGCAGTTCTGGTTTCTCTTCACTTTCTGCAGAGACGTGTCTGTAAGAATCTGAAAAAAACACACAGAAGGCAAAATAAGACAAAAAAGTAATACACAAACATAATACTATATTTATGTCTTAGACTTTTATTGATTTCAATGCCTCCAGTGAAGGAAGACGTCCAGTACTTCTAACACTTGGTTTGACTATAGGTTTAAAAGTGTCATTGTGGGTGTATAAGTGTTACAGATCCTGGGTACCTTCTGGATCTTGGTCTTCATGGCCGAGGGGATGGTTGTTGGTGGGACAAACTGGAAAGTGGGCGCTGCGTTGTTGGGATACTGAGCCGGGAACTTCACCACCAAATGAACCTGATGGCTGCCGAAGTGAGCCGACACCACACAGCTGCAGTTCACTGGGTCCATCTGCACAAATAAGAACAACTGTTGGTCACAAGATTCAATTTCTCCAGATTCATTCCTTTTCTGTCACTTATCTAACTTAGGTTAATCACCACTCTATATCCAAAATATCACCACTTCTCATTCCATTTAGTTAAAGACAGGGATTTGAATGTATTTGTTTGTTAACTATAGCATATTAATAGAAAAGCATGACAAATGATTTAAATTAAAATCAGAATAAACCTAGACATATACAGTACTGTATGTCAAAATATTCAAATGAGCATTCTTAGAGATGTTTAAAGTCACAAATCTGCTTTTCTCATTGCTGTCTCTCTCACCTCTACATTCACGTTTCTGATTTGTAGATTGACCAGAGAAAACTCCTGCTGCAGAGTCTGGGGGAGACCTGAGTCCTGACGAGATCCAATCAGGCCGTCCAGGTCTGAGAGACAGAAGGACAGTTTTATTAAAGGCCTTTAATGCTTAGAGTTACACTTAAAGAGGCATTGCTAAACCCTTGTGCTTTGTCGTAGAAGTCCAGGGAAAGACAACAGGATGATGTGGATAAGTAAGTGGTTTTCAGTAGTTTCCTGGGGCGTCGTTTATAAAAGCACATGCACACGCACTGGTTCTCTACTAAACCAGTGTCTGTACCTAGTGGACAAAAATTGTGCACACCAATAAATATCCTGATTTATAAAACTGTGCATACACTCACCAGCATGCAATTTCTACTTTATAAATCCCAACTGGAGCATGTCCCGCCCTCTCCACCGCTCCATTCAACCAAAGAAGGACAATGCAAATGCTTTTGTGATTGAATTTTGCCTAAACATGAGCCACAGTTTGATACAACGCATCTTAAAAACCGCCCTGAATGGAGCTGATCATGTCTAAAAGTTATTTCATAAATCCAGCGTGTGAGTCATCAGAATCAATCCTGGGTTCACTTTACGCTCCACAACAGGACCATGACACAGAGCCAGAACCACTGGCTTCAGCAAACTGGCACGCAATAAACCGCTTTCCTTTGATAAATATTGAGCCAAATTATGAAAAAGGCAACAGTGTCCTTTCTATTTAAAACAATAATTTTGTTGCTTCAGTTCATCCCCTCACCGTGAGGGTCGCCTTTGTGCCAAGTGCCTGGGTCAGAGCTGGTGCAGGGCTACACACAGTTTCACGTCTAGTTTTGACTTTTATAGATACCATACTAGGCGTGGAAATTGGCGAATGCAAGTTTGAGCCTCATTTTGAGCGTACGCAGGCTTTCTCACCTGATAGGACCTCTGCAGTGTGACCAGTGCTGTGCTGGGCCCCAGGCTCTGGGTACGACAGGGTTTTGTCTGCCTCCACAGTGAGAGACATGCCCTCCATCAGATCCTCCACGTCACTCACACACAGCTAGAAAAAACAGCAGAGGCAGATATAACGTAGCACATAGTCTCTTCAAGAACTTTTCATTATTATTACTCTTCCTAACCCTCTGCAGCTGTGGGTCCACTCTCCAAATCCTCAAAGTCTGATCTCTGGACCATGTGACCAGCTGGTAGTCCTTAGAGCCTGCAGCGTCACCAGAAATGTATCAAATGTAAAATACTTGAGTTGTAACTTCAATACAGGACTGCTATATTGTTTTAGTTTTGCTCAAGGTTATCATAACTCTGACCTTCTTTCTGGGGCCTCCACTGAAACTCGAGCACCACGTCATCGTGTCCCACAAAGGCGTGGACCGGGTTGTTTAGATCCAAAGTGCTCCACAAAAGCAAGCTGTTCTCTCGTCTGAGCTGAGGCACCATCACTGTCACCAGTCCGTGAGAGAACGGCTGGGAAACACACACACGCACACAGACAGGATTTAAGAAGGTATTATTCATTTACTAATACAATTAAACCAAAGAAGCTAGAACATTACAACTCAAAATTATGACATGTGCTTTGTCAGTCTTTTTTTAGAATGCCATTAGTATGTATTTTTTTTGTTTTACTGTCAGTCACTAGAATTTTAGAACTAACCAGGGACTCAATCTGCGAATGAGATTTTAGCTATTAGCCCTAAGAAACAGCACTGGTTGCACTTTTAGATTGTAACAATGCCCAGTCTTTATTAAATCTTTTTGGCTCAGACACAGGTTACATTAATGTGTTTGTACAAATGAATACTGGGTTCTGGAGATGTATAAATGAGCTTTGTTATTCCACACTTATAAGTTGCTTTGGATAAAAGCGTCTGCTAAATGACTAAATGTTATAAAGAAAACAAAAAGTTAGTCCTCCTGTCAGATTCTTCAAACATATTACCTACTGTGAAAAATAAATATCTCATATTTTTACAAAAGACTACTGCACTCCCTTTAAGTGTCATACTCACTGTGTATCTGGCCTTCCACACTGGCACCTGACAGGACAAAATGTTCAGGTACTTTCTCGGCTGTCGATAATCCCAAAACTACACAGACATAAAATACAGTCATATACTTAAATTCATTTCTATATATTACTATAGTTACAGCTAGTTTTGAAGTTGGTTAAAGTTTTCTCACTCTGACGGAGTTGTCTTGGCTGGCGTGGCAAAGATAAACTCGTTGTCCGGATGCCAGTCGAGGCCATGGATCTTGGACAAATGAGCAGCGACATACTCCACTGCTGTGTTCGGTTTCTTAAAACGAAATACAAAAAGAAAAAAATGACTTGGGCATCTCTGAATATTGTTAACAGCTAGAAAAACAATTTTGGACCAGTGCATAGTCTGAAGAGAAATAAAATACGTAAAATAAAAATATCCCATGGCAGAGAAATTTGTTTTTGGACCTCAACAGTCCTTTATAAGTATGTAATATGGTGTGCTCAAATAGAAACATGAATATGCCTCCAGCTGTGATCAGTTTGTGCTCCTGGGCAATTGCACAAACAGAAAGTAATACAACTTTCTCTGGGTTCTTTGCAGCTATTCTTTTTTCCAAGACAGACAAATGCAAAGAAACATGTCTGATGTGTTCTTCTTTGTCCAGCTATACTGTATACTACATTATTTTTACACATTTGATCTTTCAAATATAAATCACTCACTCGTTTGTCCCAGATCCGAACGTCTCCATCATGACTCGAGGCTAAGAAATTCTGGTTCTTCCTGTTCCACTTCACCTGAGATGCTCCGGCTGAAAATTGGATGAAACCACTATCAATTATAATTATTCTTTGGCTCAAACAAATAAATAAAACCAGCAAAAGAAAATACTAAAATCAAAAGAGGAAAGGCGTGTTTTATTGACTCACCAACGGCCGACAAAGCCACAGTAGGTTTTCGAGTGTCTCTGTAAAATCAAACACCCACAATGAAATTTTTTTTCTATTTTGATTACTTTTTTATTCAGACAAAAATAAAGACTAACTGTGGCATTTACTGTAGTATAGCACATAATTGTAGTTTTTATTCATTCATTTATTTTCAAATCTTCCTTTAAAGAGAGTAATCATAATTACCTCTCCACTTATCCTGTACTTTCAGGTAAAAAAGCCTCCTCTCACCTTACATTTACATTTATTCATTTAGCTGACGCTTTTATCCAAAGCGACTTACATTGTTCTAATGTAGTTACCAGTGTTACAGCCACTGGAGGCAAGGTGGGTTAAGTGTCTTGCCCAAGGACACAACGACAGTATGAACTGTGGGTAGAGCGGGAATCGAACCGCCTACCCTCCGGTTGAAAGACGGAAAGCTCACCTTGTGTCCCAGATGTAGATGTAGGTGTCAACTGAACTGGTGACCAATAACTCCGGTTCAAACCAGGACCAGTCCAGGTCACTGAACACAACACAGAAGTAATTCAGTTTATTTACAGTGCCTTGCGAAGGTATTCGGCCCCCTTGAACTTTGCGAACTTTTGCCGCATTTCAGGCTTCAAAACATAAAGATATGAAACTGTAATTTTTGGTGAAGAATCAACAACAAGTGGGACACAATCATAAAGTGTAACAAAATTTATTGGATATTTCAAACTGTTTTAACAAATAAAAAAAACTGAAAAATTGGGCGTGCAAAATTATGGATGGAGAGCATTTGTGAACAGCAGTTTTCAGTTCTTTCCACAGATTCTCGATTGGATTCAGGTCTGGACTTTGACTTGGCCATTCTAACATCTGGATATGTTTATTTGTGAACCATTCCATTGTAGATTTAGCTTTATGTTTTGGATCATTGTCTTGTTGGAAGACAAATCTCCATCCCAGTCTCAGGTCTTTTGCAGACTCCATCAGGTTTTCTTCCAGAATGGTCCTGTATTTGGCTCCATCCATCTTCCCATCAATTTTAACCATCTTCCCTGTCCCTGCTGAAGAAAAGCAGGCCCAAACCATGATGCTGCCACCACCATGTTTGACAGTGGGGATGGTGTGTTCAGGTGATGAGCTGTGTTGCTTTTACGCCAAACTTAACGTTTTGCATTGTTGCCAAAAAGTTCGATTTTGGTTTCATCTGACCAGAGCACCTTCTTCCACATGTTTGGTGTGTCTCCCAGGTGGCTTGTGGCAAACTTTAAACAACACTTTTTATGGATATCTTTAATAAATGGCTTTCTTCTTGCCACTCTTCCATAAAGGCCAGATTTGTGCAGTATACGACTGATTGTTGTCCTATGGACAGAGTCTCCCACCTCAGCTGTAGATCTCTGCAGTTCATCCAGAGTGATCATGGGCCTCTTGGCTGCATCTCTGATCAGTCTTCTCCTTGTATGAGCTGAAAGTTTAGAGGGACGGCCAGGTCTTGGTAGATTTGCAGTGGTCTGATACTCCTTCCATTTCAATATTATCGCTTGCACAGTGCTCCTTGGGATGTTTAAAGCTTGGGAAATCTTTTTGTATCCAAATCCGGCTTTAAACTTTTCCACAACAGTATCTCGGACCTGCCTGGTGTGTTCCTTGTTCTTCATGATGCTCTCTGCGCTTTAAACAGACCTCTGAGACTATCACAGTGCAGGTGCATTTATACAGAGACTTGATTACACACAGGTGGATTCCATTTATCATCATTAGTCATTTAGGTCAACATTGGATCATTCAGAGATCCTCACTGAACTTCTGGAGAGAGTTTGCTGCACTGAAAGTAAAGGGGCTGAATAATTTTGCACGCCCAATTTTTCAGTTTTTTATTTGTTAAAAAAGTTTGAAATATCAAATAAATTTCATTACACTTCATGATTGTGTCCCACTTGTTGTTGATTCTTCACAAAAATTACAGTTTCATATCTTTATGTTTGAAGCCTGAAATGTGGCAAAAGGTCACGAAGTTCAAGGGGGCCGAATACTTTCGCAAGGCAGTGTATACTGCACCAATTTTCAGGATCTTAGCACTAATCATAGAAAATCCATTTGATCAAACAATTAGAGCTTAAACCTTTAAATAAAAGTCATTACCTAATGACACGTGTATGTCCCTGCAAAGACGTATGGACCTCTCCACAGCCATCCCTCCATGAATACAGATCCACTCGCTGGTTACTCTGGGAAAAAAGGAACAAAAATTGTTAACACTATGCATAGACTCAGTGGGATGCATGTAAATACCAAGTGTGAATACAACAAATAGAGCTGTTTACATGTGTCCAAAATATAGAACAGACAAATAGTTTCTTGCAATGTTGAGTTTTTCTTACAGAAGCAGCAAAGATGTGAGCCTCTGATTTGTGCGGGTTCCACTGCACCGTTCCCACGTCCCATTTGCTCTGACGAGCAATCTTCCTCTGAGATTCAGACGGAGACTCCAGGTTCACCATGTAAAGGAAACGCCGCCTGAGGACATGGTTAATGTTTATTGATGGACAGTTGGGGGATAAGATCAGGCCAATAGACTTAACAATATTGTATTTTGATTGCCATAAAATGGGGCTTGTTTGTTTTGTTGCAACTTTTGCAAATATATTAAAATTCACACAAGATAAAATATTTATTCAGATGAACTTACCCAGAAAGCACAGCATGTTCCCCAAACAGTCCACTGACATGGCAGTGGCCTGAAAAACGAGTTATACATGTTACACGTTCTAAAAACATACAATTGACATTCCCTTTAAATAATTCTACACTGTGCATTTAAATTGTAATTTACTAAGCATTATGCATTTCTACTGTTATTATTACAGAGCATATGACAATAATGAGAAAGACAATAATAAGACCATACAATAATAGATGTTAAATGTTTGCTTATGTTGTCCATTATTGAAGTTCTATGCAAGTTATAAACCGTTTCACAATTTGTTCTAGGATTGACCAAAATATATGCTGAGTTTTACAGAAGGCACTAAAAAGGTTCGCGCTTTTATCTCAGCTCAGTTTCTTTTATTGCATTTTGTCTGTAGAACGGCGAAGACCTCTTACACCATACGGGTTTAATATTTAGCATCAGTTTTGACAGTAAAATACCTGTGCATCTCTGAATTCCACTACCACATTCTCACTGCTCCAGCGCGCCGCCATCTTTCCTTCCTCCACCGTAAACAAACATCACGTGACATTAAAACCCGACTAACGTTCTGTCAGAAAAGAAGACGTCCCACTCCGTCTAAACAAACTACCAGAATAACAACAAAATATTAAGTGTTATAGTACATAGAATTATTTAATATAATTGTTGAATTAAAAATATTCAAATAGGCTTTGGATAAAGTATTAGCCAAATTAGTTAGTAAAAAATAGTTTTTAAACCAACCGATGTCCAAAGTAAGACGTCGGTTTAAACGTCTGCTTTTAACAATTGCATCACGTGACTTCTCCTTGTTTTGTGATTGGTCCATCGCATTTGGTCTGCAGTCCAACATGGCGCCCAGCCTGGTAGAGCATGTTGTTGCTGATGCGGGTGCGTTTTTGAAGAAAGCACCTTTACAGGTAAACCGTATTCACATTGAAACATTAAAACACAATTCTTTATATGTATTAAGCTGCTGTGATACTGTAGTTATTATGTCGCGTTTGTTATTGAGACCGTTTCAAGGAGAGAAGTTAGTAGGCCCCAGCTGAGCATCAAACTGCACCACACACACATTAATAACAGAAAATACACAAGAAAGCTTCATCCTAGTCTATGCTTACTTTCGTCATAAGTATTGTGTTAGTGTTTAAGCTCCGAAAAATATGTCGCTTTTGCTGAGTCAGAGCTCAAAGCTGGCCAATAGGGGCGCTGTTATGAAATAAATATTATAAATCTTATGACATCATATTAGAATCACAACTGAGAGCTCCCCTGTTTTGTTACTCAAATTTTTTTTTTGTTCTTTCAAATCCAGCACAATATTATTTCCCGTGCATGTGCACCAAACTTAATATGGACAGCTTTAAACAACAGAAGGAATTGGGCAGGTGTCGAATAAATGTTGTATATGTTTTAGTACAGCTCAACAAGGATTTCAATTAATGGTTAAAAATGATAATGTATACATTGCAGGATATTGGCAAAAACATCTACACTTTGAAGGATGTGGTGGACGAGATCAGAGACAAACCCACGAGGAGGAGTCTGGCCTTTCTGCCATATCAGCTCCAGTTTAAAGAGCCTCTTCCAGAGCACATCAGAATTGGTACAACTCACTTCTAACCTACAAATGCCATATAATAACTGGGGCTGCAGTCAACTAAGATTTTTCTTTGGGTGACTATAGCCTCACTTATTATACAAAAAAAACCTCCTTCACACATCAATGTCAACGATGCCCCCCTCCCTCTCACAGACCCCGTCCTACACAGCCTGACACTGCTGCGGGATGCATAAGCAGATTTGGGGTTTTTTTATGTATCATTTCTTTTAGATAATGAAACAACCTTTAGTGTATCACTTAACATCACATTTATTATGGTTAATTAGCCCTAACTAACTAGGGCTATTTCCAGCTCAACAATGACCAATAGCAGAGAAATTCAGTTCTGTATTTTTGTATTGACTTTCATTTTTTGTTTTTAGTGACCGACTTCTCCAAAAAGACAGGAGACTATCCAAGTTTATCTGCCACTGACATCAAAGTTTTGGCTCTGACTTATCAACTTGAGCTCGAACATGTCGGCTCTCAGCATCTGAAGAAAGAACCAGACGTCAAGGTACAGAATACACAAATGATGCTCTTCATACTCCGGTAAAACGAAATAACTGGTTTGGAGTTTGGTGGTGAAATTTCAGATAATTATTTCACAGCTCAATACGTTCACTCTGGCTTTTGTATGAACATGATGTAATGAAACTTCCATTGGCTTCTTTGGAGCTTTAAAAGTATTTTTCCCCCAAGATAGACCAATGCAAAAGTGTTTTGACAGTGAACCTTTCAATTTTTAGGTGAATATTCAGAGCACAAAGCGTCATCCGGAGACTCCGGTCAATATTGCAGGATTTCACTTTCCTTCAAAGGTAAATCACTTCATTGCAATGTTTTAGACTAGTCTTTGTTGTCATCATAACTGTAATAGTCTTCAACTGTAAATCCAACTACATTAAAATTTGTAAATGGTAACACATTGGCCATTTGAAAATAAAAGTATTTTACCCTAAACATTGAGTAACTACCTAAAATACTGTATTTACAGTCAGGTCCATAAATATTGGGACATCGACACAATTCTTATCTTTTTGGCTCTATACACCACCACAAATGGATTTGAAATGAAACTAACAAGATGTGCTTTAACTGCAGACTTTTAGCTTTAATTTGAGGATGTTTACCTCCAAATCAAGGTAACGCTGTAGGAATTACAACAGTTTGCATTTGTGCCTCCCACTTTTTAAGGGACCGAAAGTAATGGGACAATTGGCTGCTCAGCTGTTCCATGGCCAGGTGTGTGTTATTCCCTCATTATCCCATTTACAAGGAGCAGATAAAAGGTTTGAATGTTCATTTCAAGTGTGCTATTTGCATTTGGAAACTGTTGCTGTCAACTCTCAATATGAGATCCAAAGAGCTGTCACTATCAGTGAAGCAAGCCATCATTAGGCTGAAAAAACAAAACAAACCCATCAGAGAGATAGCAAAAACTTTAGGTGTGGCCAAATCAACTGTTTGGAACATCCTTAAAAAGAAAGAACGCACCTGTGAGCTCAGCAACACCAAAAGACCCGGAAGACCACAGAAAACAACTGTGGTGGATGAACGAAGAATTCTTTCCCTGGTGAAGAAAACACTCTTCACAACAGTTGTCCAGATCAAGAACACTCTCCAGGATGTAGGTGTATGTGTGTCAAAGTCAACACTCAAGAGAAGACCTCACCAGAGTAAATACAGAGGGTTCACCACAAGATGTAAACCATTGGTGAGCCTCAAAACAGAATAACAACATCTAAAAAAGCCTTTTAGTTCTGGAACAACATCCTGTGGACCGATGAGACCAAGATCAACTTGTACCAGAGTGATGGGAAGAGAAGAGTATAGAGAAGGAAAGGAACTGCTCATGATCCAAAGCATAGCACCTCATCAGTGAAGCATGTGGTGGTAGTGTCATGGTGTGGGCATGTATGTCTGCCAATGGAACTGTTTCTCTTGTATTTATTGATGTTGTGACTGCTGACAAAAGCCGTGGCATGAATTCTGAAGTGTTTCGGGCAATAATATCTGCTCATATTCAGCCAAATGCTTTAGAACTTATTGGACGGCGCAGATGGACAATGACCCGAAGCATACTGCGAAAGCAACCAAGGAGTTTTTTAAAGGAAAGAAGTGCAATGTTATAAAAAGGCCAAGTCAATCACCTGACCTGAATCCGATTGAGCATGCATTTCAGTTGAAGACGACTGAAGGGAAAATGCCCCAAGAACAAACAGGAACTGAAGACAGTTGCAGTAGAGGCCTGGCAGAGCAGCACCAGGGATGAAACCCAGCGTCTGGTGATGTCTATACGTTCCAGATTTATGATTGTTAATCTGTCCCATTACTTTTGGTCCCTTAAAAAGTGGGAGGCACATATACAAACTGTTGTAATTCCTACACTGTTCACCTGAATTAGATGCACATCTTATTCTTTTCATTTCAAATCCATTGTGGTGGTGTATAGAGCCAAAAAGATTAGAATTGTGTCGATGTCCCAATATTTATGGACCTGAATCTATATTGGATTTGAATCTCTTGCTGAAGGTTTCCTCGGGCTGTGTTGTTTATTTACTGTGTGCAACATTTTTTGCAGATGGCCTGAAAATAGGTAGACCAATAAAGAAATGTGATTATCTGTTGTTAAAATGTAGAGCTACCTTTTGATATGATCCATATCGAAAGATGAAGAAAGTGTTTTTTTAAATGTCTGCCACCCTCAGCTGCCCATCTGTGTCATGCCAAAAATATCAAATAATAAAATAAATGTAGTCAAAGGTTCAGTCAGTTAGCTAATTATCTTGATTTATTATTAGCAGTTAGAAAGTTTCCAGTCTGCAACATTTTGACTGGTCAGTTGTTTTCAGGTTTTTTTAAAATATGTAAACACTGTGACCTTAAGCTCAAAGGTATGACCAAAACTGTCAAGTCTCAACAGTTTTAGTTTTTGTATTTATTTATTTATTAGCACAAATAAATGTCAAGTTGTTTGTGTCTTGATTTTTGTCAGAAATCTGTGGAAAGTTCCAAAGTAGGACACCATCAAACCAAGAAAAGGTCAAGTTCAGAGACAGAGACGTCAACAAAAACAGAGGACAGTGAGCAGTTTAACAGTTTTTACTTCTGGAGAGAACCACTGCCTTCGATCTGTGATGAATTACTGAGTTTACTGGTGAGACCAACCACCAAAACTGTTCTCTGGGTAGTATTCATTTGCCCTTGTCTAGTGCAATAACAATCTACACCTTTTATTGTTTCAGGAGCCATCAGCCGCTGATAAAACATCAAACAAACCTGGGCAGAAAGCGAGACAGACGAACTCCCAAACCTCATCTGTGACACCACACAGCGAGCAGTTCAGCAACTTTTACTTTTGGAGAGAACCGCCACCATTGTTCGATGAAGACCTGCTCAGTTTACTGGTGAGATTTTTCAAATTTTAGGCAAAGCTGCAAGGTATAGAATCTCTGTAGATTCACCAGTAGATGTTGCCAAAGAGCTACACACTGCACTTTTAAATCCTATTTCTGGCGATGTTCTCAGTCTGACTCTAAACTGGGCACGACGACGCCACAAAGCGAAGACACAGATGAAGACAAAGAGAATGAGCCTCAAGAGAAAGACGGCGACGATGAAGGCGATGATGAGAATGAAGATGACGAAGATGGAGGAGGTTGGATTACTCCCAGCAACATTAACGAGGTGAAGACGGACACTGCTGATTGGACAGCTCCCGAAGACGTCAAAGTGGGATGTCTCACCACAGACTTTGCGATGCAGGTAACTAATGTCACTTTTACTCTAGAACGGACTGAAATAGAGTGTAAGTAAAAAGTGTAGGAGAGTGCAAGAGATGACAATTCTGTTTTTAGTTTAATAAGCTGTCCTTTTTTTGTCCAGGCAGGCCTATATAAAATGTTCTATTGATAAAAGGGGCCCAGCAGAAAACATTTTAGAACCAGTGGGCTATAGTTTTGTTTTTTCCCCCAGAACGTCCTGATTCAGATCGGTCTACATGTTCTCTCTGTCAATGGGATGGTGATCAAACAGGCCAGAAACTACATCCTCCGCTGCCATGCCTGCTACAAGTGAGTACTGATGACTCGCCAACAATGAGATTTGTGTACTGTTACTTTGGGTGTTAATATTTTTAAATATTTTTGAGAGATTTTGTTGCTTGCACCATTCAAAATGAAAATAATTTAAAAGACTTTCTGCTAGACTATCAGAATTGATGTCACATGTTATTCTTGACTAAGCACCTTCTCATTCTTCTCACAAATCTTTCACATAAAACTCTTTAAGTTTTTTTTTATTTAACCACTCTCTTTGTCTTTAAAACCTTCATGTCAATGATGACGAAGGTGTACTATCTGTGGTATTGTTGTTGCTCTTTGTTAGATCAACTGCTGCCCACTTTTTCCTCACTCTCTTGCCCTCATATGTTTCAGAACAACCAGTAACATGGATAAAGTCTTCTGTCCTCACTGTGGGAATAGGACTCTGAAAAAAGTGGCGGTGACTGTGAACGAGGATGGCTCCATGCAAATGCACTTCTCCAAAAACCCCAAAGTGCTCAACCCCAAAGGACTCAAGGTGAGGCTTGTGGTTTTTAATGAACTGTTTATTTGTGTGTTTTCCACACATTGAAGAGACCTTTACGTTCTGCCATAAAGTAATTAACCACCATATTTGAATATGTAAATGAAGCATTCTGGTGTACTCCAAGAAGAAAATAAAGGGAAAGCACATTCGCATTCAGGTAAAATAGGAAAAAAAGTACACATTAACTTAAAATATTTATTTAAATACGGAAAATATGTTCAAATCCCCTGTGCCATAGGTAGAGGATTTATGGAATGGTCAATCAACAAAATGGATGTAATTTTATTTACAGGGAGGGACACATATTCATCATCTTTTAGGTATATTTTTTTATTTTAACGGATTGAACATAATTGTTACTTGAGCTACAGGTTATTCTTTATTTATTCACATTTTTTGTGAGGATTAATCCCTTGAGATGAATCATCTCGTTTTCGAGGGGGTCCTCTTACTCACATTCATTCACTAGGGACACTTTAGAGTTGCCAATTAACCTGTACATGCATGTCTTTGGACGGTGGGAGGAAGCCGGAGTACCCGGAGAGAACCCATGATAACACGTGGAGGACATACAGACTCCTCACAGAAAGACCGGAGTTGGCCGAGATTGTTTGAGTTTTGAACTCACAACCTTGCTGTGAGGCAGGAGTGCTAACCACTCTGCCACGTGCACCCCTTTCTCTGCAGCTGAAAGGACTCTAGTGACTCCTGTGCTGGGGTCATGTCTCTGTCTCTCCTCCGTATGTCTTTTGTGCAGCTTGTTGTTTTCTTTGGTGTAATATTCTATACGTTTTTGTGAGTTTATCATTCATTTGACAACATGGCGCAGGAGAGGTGACAACTGCACACACACGTCTGTTTTAATGACCCGCCCAGCCCTATGTCTCACTCTGTATCAGAGGACGAGTTTGTGTGTGCAAATGTGAGAGGAAAAAAATTTAAAATCAAAGAATACTTATTTTGGGACCAAAACGGCAATTTTCGCAGAAAGACGACTAGTTTGCAGGTATGACTATGCTACCCAACTCTGTTCAAATGTATTTGTTTTTCAGTACTCGCTGCCTCTGCCTCAGGGCGGAAAACACGGTAACAACCCATATTTGGTGGAGGACCAGCGCTTCCCGCAGCAGAGACTTTCCCGAAAAGCACGACAGAAAACGGATGTCTTCAACCCAGACTACGTGGCCGGGTCATCTCCTTTCAGCCAAAATGACATCTACAGCCGAGCGGCAAACCTCAACATCCGGGACAGTCAGTGCGGCGGCGGCAGGAGACGGGCCAATCCCAACGCAGCACGGAAGAAGTTTGTCAAAAAGAAGTGATTGGACTATTAACAAATAATCTCGCATCTAAACATATAAACTTAATATAGCAACTTGTATCTGTATCTCCTCTTAACATGACGACAGACCTGATGCTTGAATTGGAAAATGATCTTCAAACGCATCAGAAAACATTACACAAAACTGAATTTTCTTCTGTTCATGAATGTATCAGTGATGGTGAGTGTAACCTTCCATTAACAAATTCTGTATATTATCAAAATAAATGTTGCTATTGGTCAAGTGACCTTCTATTTTTCTTGTAAAAGCAGACAATAGTGGCTCAGGGGTTCTATTTACTATAAAGTTGCCAATTCAACCCCACTCACACCCAATGCATGAATATACTATAAACATTTTTATTGCATCCTTGTATTTGCCATTCCACATTATTGAGCTGTTGAATTTAAATCTATAAGTGCTAGAAAACCAAATTTCAATACAATGTTTTAATTTGCAAATATTTAAACGATATCAGCAGCACACAAGTGACTGGAAACCTGCTTTTAGTTTCAGTTTATTACCGTCTATGGCTTGGTTAACACATTACAATAAGCTGTTAGATCTCTTTAAATAGTATCTCCACCACAAACGAGTAAAGATATGTTTAGAGGATACATTTGACCTGAGTGTGTGTCTGCTATGGATTTACACTGTGCACAATTATTAGGCAAGTGATTATTTTGACCATATCATTTTATCCATAATTTCCAACTCCAAGTTGTATAAACTTGAATTTTTATTGGATTTAATGCATATCAGGTGATGTATGGAGGGTGTGGCCTAAGGAGATTAACACTATATCAAGGTTTGCATATTAGGCAGATTTTACTTCTCTGGAAAAATGGGCTAAAATAAAAAGATTTAACTAACTGAAAAGTCAAAAATTGTAAAAAGTCTTTCACAGGGATGCAGCACTCTTGAAATATCTAAGATATTGGGGCCATCAAACCATCAAATGTTTTGTAGCAAAGAGTCAACAGGGTCACAAGAAACGTGTCAAGAAGAAAAGACGCTAATTAACCGCCTAAGATTTGCGAAGAATCAAATGTGAAGCTACCAGGAACCCATTATCCTCCAGTGCTGCCATATTCCACAACTGCAATCAAAGAAGTACGAGGTGTTCAGTCTCAGAGACATGTCAAAGTTGTCCAATTCGTGGCTGGCCAGTCAAGGTCTTAAAGATGACAAACTAATGACATGGCCCCCTTCTTCACCCGACTTAAACCCTATTTAGGACTTTTGGGCCCTTAAGCAGGACATTTACAGTGAAGGTAAACGGTACACCTCTCTGAACAGTGTCTGGGAGGCTGTGGTTGATTGTGACCAGATCAAGAAACTGACTGACTCCGTGAATGAAAGGCTTGTGACTGTCATCGAAAAGAAGGGTGGCTATATTGGTCACTGAGTTTTTTTTTGTTTTTGTTTTTTACTTGCAATAATTGTGCACATGGTGTGTGTCTGGAAAATCACTTAACACTCCTGTCATATCATTTTCTATAAATTTACTTTAATATATTATTTTAGGTTCATTCATTTTCTTCTGCTTAGTCCTGTTAGGAGTCAGTGGTCACGGGTGACTGGAGCCTATCCAAGCAGCTTTGGGCCTGAGGCAGGGTACGCCCTGGACAATGGCCAGTTAGTTGCAGGGCTAATATCTAAGGTTGAATAATTATAAAACATTTGGCAAGAAAAAGTGACTTGTTCTGTATCCACTCCCAGTACCAACGATAATCTCAATCATTCTTAAAGTCACCAAAACCAATTTCATTTTCTTCAGGGGATATCCACTTTGGTTTAGGAAAAAAATAAATACATGTTCAGACTTCTCAAACCATTTTCAAAAGGTCTGTTTTCCACCACATAAGGAAAGAATTCCAAATTAAATATAAAGTGTGAGGCATTTTTTCTTTTGATTTGACTATGCCAATTGGCAAATGAGAAGGATCGACTGCACAAAACAGCAAACATTGTTTTTGATCTAGTGATTCTAATTAAAACTTATAACAGCAGTAGCCAAGAAAATGTAAAAGGTAGTATTTTAAAACCATGTTTGTTACTCAGGTAAGTCCTCTGCGGTCTCTTCCTTTGCTTTCACTGATGTAGAAGCAGCCTCTGAAGGCACTGACAGTCCAGGATCAGGACTTATTGTCTGATCTGGTGCTGGGTCTTGGTCTGGTTTGGAGTCTTGATGCTGTGGGTCTAGAGACAGACTTCCTAGTTCTACGCTGAGGTCCAAGTGTGGTAAAAGAGCAGGAGCAGTGTCGTGCGTTTCTTTTTGGGGCAAAACAAAGTCCAGTGGCTCAATGATGGCTGCGATGTCAATGCGGCCCAGATTACCGTATTTGTAGAGCTGAGTCGGAGGAACGCCTGAGAGAAGAGGAATGTAGATGGTTAGGAATGAAAGTACAAAGTTAAACAAACTCTCATGATAGCTTTAGATTCCCCACATCCACAATTAGACATACAGTACTGCGTGAAAATGTTAGGCAGATATTCAGTAACTGCTGTCAGCAATATAGAATTTAAAGAAGAAAAACTTCAATACTGAGAGTGACCCCAGAGCAGGAGTCCTCCTGACGTGATGGTGCAACCCTGATCCCAAAATCACGGAGTTTGGCCTGGTTCTATCTGGGATTACATGGTCTGGTTTAACCTCAGTTCCTTCTGATTTAATGGTCTGGTTTAGTCCTGTTTGACCTGGTTCTGGTCTAGGATTCTCCAAATGTTTGAACAGAACCTGCCCCAGAGACAGTGGATCTATGAGGCACGGTCAAATCAAATATTGTTTTGATTTAGAATTGTCTTCTGTTCTTTCAATTTGGATCTATTTACAGACCTGTGCACAGGTTTTAGGCAGGTGAGGATATAAAAGGTAAAGTAAACTATTAAATGTTTTTTTTTATTAATTTACAAAATTAAATTGCATACACGCAAATGCAGATCTTAGTAAAATGGACCAAGATGACCACCATAGTTTATCACTGAGATCAGTGATAGTGCATCTTGGATATATACTTGAAATCACGAGAGTGGTATGTTTTGTGAAAACATCCGCTTTTTTGGTACAAAGGTTAGGGTTATCTTTTAAGTCAACATACTATATGTGTAAAGGAGACTGGAAATCTGTAGTTTTCTGCTCTCCAATAATTACAATGATTCTTCATGTCCAAGGGCGTGTCCTGGAGGGGGCGTGACTTAGGCTCTCTATACAAGCTCATATGCTTTTTAGCAAGTTACAACTAATACTTCTTTGTTATAACATAATGTCCCTGCAGAGCTACCATAGCTGTTCGCTTGCATAAAAAGGAGAAGTGGTGATCTGCAATTCATTTTTTTCCACCAGACGTTACCAAAAACGCCAACGTTTAAACACTTGTTACACTAATTATTATTGATGATTATTACATTTGCATATTATTCCTATGGTTTGCTATACTTTAAAATTCCTTGAAAGTCTCTGAATAGTTCAAATGTGAGATGGCCCTTAAGTACAACAGTAAGAGTCTTTACCAAGGATGAGAGCAACTTGAGCCGGAGGGAACAGCGTCTGCAGACAGCGGTTCAGAAACGGTAGCAGATCTTCGGCGAATGCGCAGCAAAACCGAACAAACAACTCTCTCTCTTTGTCGCTGAAGGCCGTCTGCTCTGCCCGATGGAAAACTATGATCTGACGGGTCACCTACCAAAAAAAACAGAAAGAGGAATTGGATCTGATAGAGACTCAACACTATAGATCTAATAACAGCACCAGAATGAGCCTAAAAAGTGTGCACAAGTATCTAAAACTTGCATAATCAAATTACAAATATAAAATATGTCTGTCTCACCAGTTTGAGTGCATCCTCCAGCGTTTCGGTCACATCCTGAGCCAGTCCGATGGGGCAGCACAGCCGTAAGTCGTTAAATGCAGTGAGTACATTATTGAGAAAACACGCTAAAGGCTGGAAATCTAAGAGACACATTGGAGGCTGCAGCGTCCCTGGTTGAGCAGTCGACGCCACTGGAGGGATCGTCCCACCCAGCATTGAGGGCAGAGCAATGAGCGTGTACAAGTCCATATCCTCTTGAAACCTCTCCACTGCTTCTTTTACTGCTTTACGGAAAGTCTCGGCTGCTACTCGCTGAAACACTGGCACCAACAGTCCCCGGAAATCTGCGCCGACTCTGCTGAAGGACAGGCCGAAGTACATACACTGCCCCAGCAAAGAGTCTAGTCTACTCCCGACCCCTCGCTCGAGATCTCGCTCTAAAGTTGCCAAAAACTCTGCTACTTTCTGCACCACCCATCCATAAAATATGGCCGCCTCATTCACAGCGGGTTGTCTTCCAACTGGGGCCACTAAGGTGTCCTCGTCGGAGAAAATGGCACGATACTGAGTGATAATATCAAAGAGGTGGACGCGGCAGGCCTCAATGGTTTTGGTGATGTGGAAATAGGCGTCTTCGTCCGGGATGGCAGACAAAATAGAGTGGAGCCAGGTGCCGCGAGTCTGGAGGAATTTGACTCTGAGCTCGGCCTCGGTGAAACATCCATGCGGCGGAGGTAGCCAATCACACGGAGACAGGCGGGCAGCTGGGAGTTACTGCGCAGCTGCTGGAGAAGCTGGTTGAGCATCAGCTGAGTCGACTGACGAACCTCACAAACTATGCCCTAAAGATACAAAGAGGAGTTTTTGATTAAGATTTGTAATAACTACCAATATTGTTTCTTCTTTTGCAAACTGAAAGTGAAAAAAAAATCCATTTTAACTGTGTTGCCAAAAGCTTGGACAGAGACAAACTAAATTAAATCAGGTGCACTACTGTAGTGACCATCTTAATAGCTCTACTATTTATTGTGATGGACATGGCTGTAAATACAAGTCTCATGCATCAAATAGAGCAAGAAGTGTGTTGACAGCGCTGAGCTCACCTGAATGACGGGCAGTGACGAGTGCTTCTTCTCCAGTCTCTTCACATAGGCAGCCAGCTCCAGAGCCTCCTCGTAATATCCGTTCCTGACGCAGGTGTCCATCAGCTGTGGGATCTCCAGCACCTCCAGGATCTCAGTGTGACGGTTCAATGTCAGGCTGTTCATCCGACGGCTCACTCCGATCTGCTCTGCTTCCTTCATGAACACCCTGTACAAAAAACAAATAATGCAATTAGGAAGTGTGAAGGAATACACAAGTAGTAGTAAAAAGGTTAAAGTAAAAGCATCTGAACTCAAGTTGAAGACGTTTTGTCTCTAATTCCAAGGAGCAATTCCAAGAGACTTTTTTAATTCTGAGATCAACTGGTAGGAGAGCTGAGCTTATATCTCTAGAGGGAGGAGTTTCCCCTGAAACCAAACTTGATGGACCAGGCTGTTCTGGTCTCATGGTCGTTGGCTTTGAAAGGGAAGTGTGACTCCTGATGTGGGAGTTGTTAAGGCTCAGGAGAGTTGTTAGTGACACTGCTTCGTTCAGGTGCTGTGTTTATTGTTCTAGGGTGCAACTTTTTGGTTTTAGGTTTTAAAACACTGTTATAAATACTAGGCAACATGAATCTGAGGCCACCTCCTCTGTTCAAAGAAAGCTTTTCCATTTCACAAATGGAAAAGCCTTTGAGGACAGCAAAAGGCTGACAGAAAAACACAGCACCTGAATGGAGCAGTGTCACTATTGACTCTCACATCAGGAGTCACACTTCCCTTTCAGAGCCAACGACTATGAGACCAGAACAGCCTGGTCCATCAGGTTTGGTTTCAGGGAAAACTCCTCCCTCTAGAGATATAAGCTCAGCTCTCCTACCAGTTGATCTCAGAATTGATAAAGTCTCTTGGAATTAGAGACGAAACGTCTTCACCTTGAAAACTGAGTCCAGATGCTTTTACTTTGACCTTTTTTCAAGATGTCCTGGATGACTGAGAACCTTCACAGACACAAGTAGTAGTAGTACAGAGCCACAGTTAGGTGTCAACAATTGAGCAAATCAATCTGTTTGTGTCATTTAGCCAATGTAAAAATACTTTTCAGTTGAATAGAGCTTTTTAAGGTTAATTTGTGTTAAACCTCATTTTAATTTATTGACTTTATCACTTCTCCAAAACCTTACTTTCCTTAGCAATTCCTAGGAAATTGAGGATAAATCAAAGCAAATGATAAAATAAAGACAGAAGCAAAAGCGTTGGTATGGAAGGAACTTTATCAGCTGAGCCAACTGATATGAAATGATAATCCTACACCTGGACCGACCTGCATTTCTCTCCAAAGCGGGGCAGAGTGTCGAGCAGGTGAGACACGCTGCTCTCGACGCGGCCGAAGTCTTTGTAGATGTGGTGAGTACAGTCTGCGGTCCGGATGAAGGTCTGATAGTTGGAGAAGGCGAGCTCCCGGGTTTGTTGGAGGATCTGTGCCCGCTCCTCCGCCAGCCTCTCCGGTTCCCGCCTCAGTTTCTCCACCCCGAAAGAACTCAACTCGGATAAATAAGTCGCGAAATCCGGGTTGTCCCTCCAGCTGTCCGGGAAACTGTCTTTAAATACAGACGCCAGGATGCTCTCGTCCTCCACGTCAACCGCCAACGCCGCCATGTTGGAGCGCTTTTAACCGAAACTTGCTAAAGCAAAAACTGTCGAAGAAAATAACAAGCCAAATTAAAGTGCAACGCGTCTAGAAATCAACCTGTAAATACGCATCACTTCGTGAAATCGCCACGTATCAATTCAGTTGCAATGCAATTACTTCCTGTTGCTTCATCGACTTCTTCTTCTTTAGTTTATTTTTACAATCTATGGTCTCTCGGGAGTACTGCCACCAACTGGACAAAGCAAAAACGTCAGTCTTGACGTGGATTGAACTAAATACTGACATAATAAAATACTTTTAAGAGCAAATATTCTCAACCTCAACCATTTCTACACCCTAGTTAGCCCTGTGCCTTAGGCTAATGGACATGTATCATTATCATAGCATTAGGTCAGGTTTGGTGTTAGATTTTAATTATTATACAATCTATGATTTCAACCCCCTTTCACCCACGACGCAGTATATTTAGGAAATTTATTTTATGTTGTTGAGAGATGGCTATAACATGGTTTTGAGAGTGCTGAATAACTGGATCAATGGAAATGACCGTCAACCATTTAGGGATATTTTATCTCGTCCTTGTTTTTTTTTTTCATTGTCTCCATGGCCATTACATACGTAGACCTATATAATGGCTATGGTTGTCACCTTCAACAGTGAAAGGACGTATCCGCTTCTGCTCATTTGAATGTTTTTATTACAAACTTTATTTGTAATGTTTGTATAGTTTGAGTTTGTACAGCAGCAACTGCATTTCTCTCCAGTAGATTGCACTAATCCTAAACCCAAAATTGTGAAGGAGGCGAAGAAGAGCTTCTACCAGCGGAAGTGACGCAGTGCGGGTCAGTTGCTAAGCTGCAGGGAGCAGTTACAGACTGTCAACAAGTTATCGTCACCCCCTTCGGGTGTAGATTAGCTGTTTAACATCTAAATTTACACCTCCCCGGTCACTCAGATGATTAACAGCGACCGAAACTCAGAGGTAAACGCACCGGAAATAATTTTAGTTCAAACGAACACCTGCTAAATTACTAAAGATGAGACTAGGCTACAGATTAGGTTAGTCAAGACACAAAGCAATGTTAACTTTACTTAGCTAACCATGTGTAAACATGGTCAGAGGGGGACACTTTGACAGTCTCTTTGACTGTCCTAACACCTAACTAATCCAATCTGTAGGATTACCTTCATTCGTTTTATTAATTAGCTAACTTTATACCAGGCTAAGCTAGTTAAGTTAAAACACAAAGCTGCAACGCTACAATAAAACTGCAAATAGCCACACTCCTTAGCTTGAGAGATCCTAGACAATTAGCATACACATAGATAAGTTAATTATTTTACTGTACTTTTTAATACAGTTCAGAAGTTTACATACCCTGGCAGAATATGAATGATAACACAAATACCTTTTTATTTTTTTTAATTTTATTTATTTGTTTTACTCATAGTGGTTGGGTTAAGCCATTTATTGTCAAACAACTGTGTTTACTCTTTTTCATAAAGTGTTTCATAACAAAGTACGCAAATGACCCTGATCACCCTTTAATACAATGTATTGCCACCTTTAACATCAATGACAGCTTAAAGTTTTTTGTGGTAGTTGTGGATGAGGGTGTTTATTTTCTCAGATGGTAAAGCTGCCTCAATACACGTTTGAGAACTACCCAGAGTGGCACAATAATATTGACGTCAGGAGACTGAGATGGCCCGTCCATAACCTTAACTTTAATCTGCTGTAGTTAATGACGGGTCTCATCACTCCAAATAACTTTGTTCCAGAAGTTTTGAGGCTTGTCTCTGTGCTGTTTGGCATATTGTAAGCGGGATGCTTTGTGGCATTTGCATAGTAATGACTTTCTCAACCATGCAGCCCATTTTTCTTCAAGTGCTTCCTTATTGTGCATCTTGAAACAGCCACACTTTTTTCAGAGAGTCCTGTATTTCAGATTAAGTTATTTGTGGGTTTTTCTTTGCATCTCGAACAATTTTCCTGGCATTTGTGGGTCTACCTGACCTTGGTTTGGTTCCAACAGAATCTCTTATTTTGAACACTGCTTATTGGCATTCTCAATTCCTTGGATATATTTTTATATTCTTTTCCTTTTTTATGCAGTTAAATTACCTTGTCCTGCAGATCCTTTGACAATTCTTTTGCTTTTCCCATGACTCAGAATACAGAAACGTCAGTGCAGCACTGGATGAAAGATGCAAGGGTCTGTCAGCAGCCCAGAAACTCACTGGCCTTTTATACACACACAATGATTACAAGCAAACATATCACAGGTGAGGATGGTTACCTTTAGTATCCATTCAAACCTGTTTGTGTCAACTTGTGTGCATGTTATAAGGCCAAAATCACCAGGGTATGTAAACCTTTGATCAGGATCATTTGAGTAGTTTTTGTTGTCATTATGATTTAAAAAGAGTAAACACAGTTGTTTGACAATAAATGGCTTCCCCAACCACTAACTGGGTGGGGAAAAAAAAGGTTTTTGTGTTATCAAAAAATGCCCCCCAAAAAAATTTACAAATGCCAGGTAATGTAAACCTATGAGCACAACTGTATGTAAGTCTATAGACTTGCATTATTTTTCACAGCATCATCTCCATCTACAGACAATGACACAACATCATATGACACCGAACAGAACAGACCACACAGAACAAAGACATACACTTGAGGACATTACCACATTTAACAAACAAAGTCCACACTCTGGCCTGGTCAGCAGGGCCTTTTGTTCAGGGTCGCTATAACAGCAGGGTTAAGGTTTTCCCAAAACATGCCCCTCTGCACTTGAGTGCCCTGTATCTTTGTCCCGAGGGAAGTGGGGGGAGGTACAAGTTTAATAAGTGTGTAATGTCCTAGTTTATTGAGGTTGCCATACAGTACGTGAGTTGTCCCTGTTATTTAGGTCTGTCAGGTTGGGTGTGGGAAGACCATTTAAAAGTAAAAGTGTATTCACGTACAATACTTACTTTAGCTTCTGAGTGGTAATCCGCAAATAGACATAAGCAGTATAAATTGGGACGCCTAGGACTGATTAGGGCAGAGAGGACGTCGATGAACTTGATGTTGGAACCCAGGCTGTGGCTTTAGTTGAGTAGCACTTGTGTTACTGGTGCTGAGAAGAGTAAGCTGACCTAGCCACCAAGGGTTTGAATATTACAAGTTCTAGGGTGATAATCAATGTAATTTCTAACATGTTGTATCTTTTCTTATATATTTTAATAGTTTTATTTTGAAATATTGATCAGCTCTCTTCCAAACCCACACTAAAAAAATCAATTCATGCTTAGGTGAATGGTTAAATGTGTTTTAAAGCAGTTGTGTGATAGTCTGTTTGTCTGTGCAGGTGGAGAATTCAGAGTTTTGATGGCCGTCCTCTGCTCCAGACTCAGCCTAATGCTTTAACCTCAGCTCTGGTCCACTATATGACTCAAGATGGCTGCTGCCAAATCCACAAAGATCTCATGGAGATTACGTGAGTTGGAAAATTATAGACTAAAAGCATGAAACAGATCTCTGTCTCTCTTCGTTTTTTAATTTCCGCCACACAAATTGTAAATGTAGGCGGGAGAAACGCAGACTTTAGGTAGGATGGTACCACCACAATGGATTTGCAGTGAAACAAACAAGATTGCTTTAACTGAAGACTTTTAGCTTTAATTTGAGAGTATTTACATCTAATTCAGGTGAACGGTGTAGGAATTACAACAGTTTGTATTTGTGCCTCCCACTTTTTAATGGGACCAAAAGTAATGGGACAGATTACAAACATAAATCAAACTTTCACTTTTTAATACTTGGTTGCGAATCCTTTGCAGTCAATAACAGCCTGAAGTCTGGAACACATAGACATCACCAGACGCTGGGTTTCATCCCTGGTGATGCTCTGGCCTCTACTGCAACTGTCTTCAGTTCCTGCTGGTTCTTGAGGCATTTTCCCTTCAGTCTAGTCTTCAGCAAGTGAAATGCATGCTCAATCAGATTCAGGTCAGGTGATTGACTTGGCCATTGCATAAAATTCAGCATTTGGCTGAATATGAGCAGATAATATTGCCCTAAACACTTCAGAATTCATGCTGCTGCTTTTGTCAGCAGTCACATCATCAATAAATACAAGAGAACCAGTTCCATTGGCAGCCATACATGCCCACGCCATGACACTCCCACCACATGCTTCACTGATGAGGTGCTATGCTTTGGATTATGAGCAGTTCCTTTCCTTCTCCAGACTCTTCTCTTCCCATCACTCTGGTACTAGTTGATCTTGGTCTCATCGGTCCATAGGTCCATGTTGTTCCAGAACTGTGAAGGCTTTTTTAGATGTTGTTTGGCAAACTCTAATCTGGCCTTACTGTTTTTGAGGCAATGGTTTACATCTTGTGGTGAACCCTCTGTATTCACTGGTGAAGTCTTCTCTTGGTTGTTGACTTTGACACACATACTTTATTATTTTATTTAACCTTTATTTAACCAGGATAGTCCCACTGAGATTAAAAATCTCTTTTGCAGGGGAGTCCTGGCCCCATGTGTGTTTGGGGGGGACTGTTGTACATGTTTTATTTTTTTTTGGTGGTAGGGGAAACCGGAGTACCCGGAGGAAACCTACACAGACACAGGGCAAACATGCAAACTCCACACAGAAAGGCCCTGCCCTGGATGGGAATCGAACTCTTGCTGTGAGGCTGGAGCGCTAACCACTCTGCCACTGTGCCGCCATACACCTACCTCCTGGAGAGTGTTCTTGATCTGGCCAACTGTTGTGAAGAGTGTTTTCTTCACCAGGGAAAGAATTCCTCGTTCATCCACCACAGTTGTTTTCCGCAGTCTTCCGGGTCTTTTGGTGTTGCTGAGCTCACCGGTGCGTTTTTTTCTTTTTAAGGATGTTCAAAACGGTTGATTTGGCCACACCTAAAGTTTTTGCTATCTCTGATGGGTTTGTTTTGTTTTTCAGCCTAATGATGGCTCGCTTCACTGATAGTGACAGCTCTTTGGATCTCATATTGAGAGATGACAGCAACAGTTTCCAAATGCAAATAGCACACTTGAAATGAACTCTGAATCTTTTATCTGCTCCTTGTAAATGGGGTAATGAGGGAATAACACACACCTGTCCATGGAACAGCTGAGCAGCCAATTATCCCATTACGTTTGGTCCCTTCAAAAGTGGGAGGCACAAATGCAAACTGTTGTAATTCCTATACCGTTCACCTGATTGGGATGTAAATACCCTCAAATTAAAGCTGAAAGTCTGCAGTTAAAGCACATATTGTTTGTTTCATTTCAAATCCATTGTGGTGGTGTATAGAGCCAAAAAGATAAGTTGTTGCCAAAAAGATAATTGTGTCGATGTCCCAATATGTATGGACCTAACTGTATATGCCTGCCTAATAGTTCTATTTTTTTTCTTCTTTTTAGCAGTTAATCAATGTTTTGCAACTAAACTCTGTACCTTGATGATCATTTCCATGCATGGCTTTTTCCCTTCTTCTTTTGCTGATGAAGTTTTTGTTCGACTGTTAAAACCTGTTATTTCAGAGGAGTTCGAGGCCCACACCAGCAGTGTGTCCTGTCTGTCTCTGGGGAAAAGCTCGGGTCGCTTGTTGGCCACGGGAGGAGAGGACTGCAGAGTGAACATCTGGGCTGTCAGCAAGGCCAACTGCATCATGGTAAAAAAATATAAAGTAAAGATCTTCCTGCTGCTTGGGTTAGAAGAATGGTAATTAGTACTGAACATTAGGTGGTCATAATGTTATGGTAGATCAGTGTAATTGTAACTCCTGTATCTAATAGAAACATTTTAAATAACTTTATGCACTCCTCTTTGTGCAGAGTCTGATCGGGAGTAAAAACCCAGTGGAGTGCGTCCAGTTCAGCGCATCAGAGGAGAAGGTGGTGGCGGTTCTCAGTCGGGCTCCATAAGAGTCTGGGACCTGGAGGCCGCAAAGGTGAGTAAATCTGTTGTGAGATGTATTACTGCACTGTTAACCGTAACTGTAAAATCGAACAAAAACAATTTAGCGCTATTAATAACTTTATAAAGCATTACAAAGCCAACATTTCTCATAAATAACTCTTGTTCAGTTTTGAGGACTCTGTTGGGACACAAGGCCAACATCACCAGTCTTGGCTTCCATCCGTTTGGAGACTTTCTCGCCTCCAGCTCAATGGACACTAACATTAAGGTTAATTAAGTACATCATAAAATAAAATAATAAAAAAAATACAGTGTTTTATATTCCTGACCTTTTTGTTTGTTTAACATGTAGCTGTGGGATGTCCGAAGGAAAGGATATGTGTTTAGATTCAAGGTAAGTCTGTTTATCTCTGTTTATCTGTAACTGGAGGTGAGATACCAGTTTACGTTATTGTTAGTAATGAGTATTGTTATTATAGTGAACAAAGGGAGAGTAGAAAAACCAAAACGGATGTTGAATAAATGAATATAAAATTAAAAAGAAAATGATCTACATAAAAGGCCCTTTACAGATACTATCCTATAGCCTATAAAGGCTATTAACAAAACAGAAAAAGAGACATCGCAATTTCATTGCTTGGACTATATTTGGTATAAAAATACAATAAAAGGTGAAAAGGATTATTCATGCTGTTAAGGTACTACTGCTATTTTATGACATGGACAGGCAAAATAATATATATATATATATATATATATATATATATATATATATATATATAGATAGATAGATAGATAGATAGATAGATAGATAGATAGATAGATATGTATATATATAGATATATATATATATATATATATAGATATGTATATATCTATATATATATATATATATATAAAACTTTGTCCTTCACCCTCCTGGTGGTCTCTCATCCTTCGAGCTCGGGTCCTCTACCAGAGGCCTGGGAGCTTGAGGGTTCTGCGCAGTATCTTTGCTGTTCCTAGTACTGCACTTTTCTGGACCGAGATGTCTGGTGTTCTTCCAGGGATCTGCTGTAGCCACTCTTCCAGTTTGGGGGTTACTGCCCCGAGTGCTCCGATGACCACAGGCACCACTGTCGCTTTCACCTTCCAAGCCTTTTCCAGCTCTTCTCTGAGGCCTTGGTATTTCTCTAGTTTCTCATGTTCCTTTTTCCTGATGTTGCAATCACTGGGTATTGCAACGTCAACCACAACGGCCTTCCTCTGCTGTTTGTCCACCACCACAATGTCTGGTTGGTTTGCCATTACCATTCTGTCAGTCTGAATCTGGAAGTCCCACAGGATCTTGGCTCGTCGTTCTCTATCATCTTTGGAGGTGTTTCCCACTTTGACCTCGGGTTTCCAGTCCATACTCCGTACAGATGTTCCTGTACACTATGCCAGCCACTTGGTTATGGCGCTCCATGTATGCTTTCCCTGCCAGCATCTTACACCCTGCAGTTAAGTGTTGGATTGTCTCAGGGGCCTGTTTGCACAGCCTACACCTTGGGTCTTGTCTGGTGTGATAGATTTGGGCCTCTATTGCTCTGGTGCTCAAGGCCTGCTCCTGTGCAGCCATGATGAGTGCCTCTGTGCTGTCCTTCAGTCCGGCCCGTTCTAGCCATTGGTAGGATTTCTTGATATCAGCCACTTCAGTTATGTTCGGTGGTACATCCCATGTAGGGTTTGTCCTCCCATGATGGTCCCTCCTCCAGCTCCTCTTCCTCTGTTCCCCATTGCCTGAGACATTCACTGAGCACGTCATCTGTTGGGGCCTTATCTTTGATGTACTTGTGGATCTTGGATGTTTCATCCTGGATAGTGGCTCTCACACTCACTAGTCCACGACCGCCTTCTTTACGGCTAGCGTACAGTCTCAGGGTGCTGGATTTGGGGTGGAACCCTCCATGCATGGTGAGGAGCTTTCGTGTCTTAACGTCTGTGATCTGTATCTCTTCCTTTGGCCACCTTATTATTCCCGCAGGGTATCTGATCACTGGCAGGGCGTAGCTGTTTATTGCCCGTGCCTTGTTCTTGCCATTGAGCTGACTTCTTAGGACTTGCCTTACTCGTTGGAGGTATTTGGCAGTTGCTGTTTTCCTTGTTACCTCTTCGAGGTTGCCATTTGCCTGTGGTATTCCAAGGTACTTGTAACCATCCTCAATGTCTGCTATTGTTCCTTCTGGGAGTGAGACCCCTTCTGTGTGGACTACCTTCCCTCTCTTCGTCACCATTCGACTACACTTCTCAAGCCCGAATGACATCCCAATGTCAGAGCTGTAGATCCTGGTGGTGTGGATCAGTGAGTCGATGTCCCGCTCACTCTTAGCGTATAGCTTGATGTCATCCATGTAGAGGAGGTGACTGATGGTGGCCCCATTCCTGAGTCGGTGTCCATAGCCAGTCTTGTCGATTATTTGGCTGAGGGGGTTCAGGCCTATGCAGAACAGCAGTGGGGATAGAGCATCTCCTTGGTATATGCCACATTTGATGGATACTTGCGCAAGTGGCTTGCCATTGTCCTCAAGGGTGGTTTTCCACAGCCTCATTGAATTTGCAATGAAGTCTCTTAGAGTCCTGTTGATGTTGTACATCTACAAGCATTCAGTGATCCATGTGTGTGGCATTGAGTCATATGCTTTCTTGTAATCAATCCAGGTTGGTGTGTCGGGTTCTGCAGTCTTGGGTGACTGTTCTGTCAACCAGGAGTTGGTGTTTAGCTCCTCTGGTTTCTTTGCCGATGCCCTTCTGTGCTTTGCTCATGTATTGATCCATGTGCCCACTTATCTTAGCCGCAATGATGCCTGACATGAGCTTCCATGTGGAGAGACAGGTTATTGGCCGAAAGTTGGATGGGACTGTACCCTTTGTGGGATCCTTATATATAGAAATATATATATATATATATATATATATATATATATATATATATATATATATATATATATATATATATATATATATATATATATATAATATATATATATATATTATATATATATATATATATATATATATATATATATATTATATATATATATATATATAATATATATATATATATTACCCCAGATCAGGGCTGGGCAGAGTTCGGGCTTGTTTTTGTTTACTTCAATGATAATGTTTGTAAAGATATTCACTATACTATTAAAGCTGAAATAGTTTTTTCTATGAAGGATTGTGAATTGACCGAAGAAAGCATGTCAATACAAACCATTATTAGTTATTTAATATTTTTGAGTAATTGTAACTATACCCTTACTTTCACCCTTAAAAACATTAATTAATTAACATAATTAATTCTAATGAATGAGATAAAGTGCATTTGATTTCCGAGCCTTACACTCAGGGACGTGCACAGACATTTTGAGGGGCAGGGGCTCAAGTGAAATAAAGGGCACTTCTCATAATTACGTATTTTTTGTATTTTTTAAAAACAAAAAAGTATATATATTAATGCAACACTGACTTCATTTTAAAAAAAAATAATTAAAAAAGTTAATTAATTTTATCTTCCTCAAACTCTAATTTTCAAAAGTCTTTTTTCAAAATGTCTACAAAATAATCAGTTCACACAGAAACCATGGTCTGCTTAGTATTCACTAGGTTTATAGAGCAGCAAAGGAAACCATCCCACAATGTGCATGTTTTGAAAACATTTTCTATGCTACTAGTTTCAAGTATATATTTAGAATAACCAAAATAACTGCATCAAGCAGAGGGGTGTGTTTTACTAATAATTTGTTTATTTTTTTGCACAAGGCACTACATCATTTTAATTATTTTGGTGTTATCAGAACACATAACACTTTTAAATCAACACAAATATTCACTCTAAACTGAAGAGGGTTGTTGCTGCTATTTTGTTAACTTTACTGAAAAAATCACTGCAAAAATGATTGAAAAAATACAAAAATACAGCAACTTAATAAAATTCTTACAAAAAAGGGTCTTCTACTTCAAAATAAAATCTGTTACTTCCATTCCCTGGTTGTCTCTCCTTCCTCCCTTACAGCGGCAACCTTCTAGGGGCCATGTCCCTGTAGATGTTTATTACTTCACTGTGGTTTACAGGAATGTCTTTCTCAATAGCCAGGAGGAGGAGATCAGAAAGCCTTTCTTCGGTGCATAGGCTTCTGAGTGTGTCTTTAACCAGTTTAAGCTTGGAAAATGACCTCTCCACTGTTGCTGTTGACACTGGAATTGTTGCATAAGTTCTTATCATTTCCACCAGTGTTGGAAAGATATCCTGTCCACTGTAGTCTCTCAGTGTCTTTAACAGAGGTCAGGTCTAACACTTTTAGCATCTGAGTTATCTGTTCTCAGTTATCAGAATACTGAATTGCCTTAATGTTTTAATCAAATACATAATATTATTATTTCTATGCATGTACACATACACAATAACTGATGGTGACTGACAAGAACTTGGTTTCACATTTGAGGGAGGACTGCACATCACCATCATCAAATAAAACCTTCAAAATTTAGATGGAGTTTGTTTTAAACCTACTACACTCAAAAAATATTCTGTGGCTTAGTAAATATTTAACTTAATTAACTTAATAAAATCTCTGAAAATCTTACTTGATTATTTGAATTAATCTTACCAAAATAATTGAGTAAAAATTAAATAAAATCAAACAAAAGCCAATGTCATGTATGTATTTGTGGTTGTATGAAATACTATTTTATAAAGGTATAGAGGAAATAAAAAACAAGTTTTTAATGTTTAATGTTAACTTATTTCTACTCAGTTTTATTTATTAATGTTCAGATGCAGTTACTCAGATTTACTACATTTGTGAGTGTAGCCTATCCTCCATCTGTTTGCATCTGTAGATTTCTTCTAGATTCACCAATTTAGATTTCTAAATTTCAGGGGGAAAGACTTATTTTATTAACTTATTTTATTACATGGCTTGGTTGATCTCCAATGTAGAATGCGGTCTGTCATTTCTTGATAACAGACCGCTGTGCGAAGTATAACAGACCGTTGCCACGAAAAACAGAGCGTTGCTATGGACTCACAGGATTCTAACCGTAGAGACGGAGCGTACTATTTTCTTTAGCGGAAGCAATAAAATCGGGTTTAAATCAATAAACTCCCTTTTAATATTTTGTGTCAAATTATTTATTTATTTGGTAGGTAGCCATGTAATAAGCAGGAGGATAATGTATAGCGATTATCCCTTACACAGCTCTAGTCTAGTAGCTCATGAGGCATGCATGCTAGCAAAACACAGGTTAACTAAGTTATATTTGCCTTTGGCTAATCAGCAGTAAATTCGAGCATTATTCGAGGCACTGGAATTTTAATCTTTTGTTCATCGCCAGCTCCACTCACCTCAGCACAAACCAAGAAAAACACTGCTGGGAGGGGCTGCTGCTGCCTGCAGGTGTGTGTCTGTGTATCTGATGTGCGCCGCCAAAGGGAGAAGGGAGGGGTTGGGGCCTGCACTGATATTTAGATATACTATTCTTCAATAAATATATTTGTTTGGAAGGGAAGCTGTGCGCAAACAGGAATATATATATTATAAAAAAAAACAAAACAAAAAAAAAAGCACCCCAGAAAACAGGGCACTTTCTCTCCAGGAATAAAAAGGGCAGGTGCTCAAGCCCCATTTGATGTCTATGTGTGCACGTGCCTGCTTACACTAGATTTAAGGTTTTATTGAACGCTTCCTTTCTTGGTTTATCTGATTGTTAAAAGTTGTTTGATTATCAAGTCAGCACTAAGAAGGTGAATGTCTGTTGTTTTCAGGGTCACACTGATGCAGTGCGGAGCTTAGCCTTTAGTCCTGACGGGAAATGGTTGGCCTCAGCCAGCGACGACTGCACTGTGAAGGTAACAACTGAAACTGTTCTGACAGTTCTGTCACAAATTATACCTTGATCTTGTCGAATATATTAAAACCTGTTCAGACCACGCCTAAAAATGTGTCTTAAAATATATTGTATTTAAGGAAATGTAAACCCAATTCTCACAGAGGTGTGGTCAATTACAGTGGGGATCGAAAGTTTGGGCAGCCCAGGTAAAATGTTTTATTAATGTGCAGAAAGACGCCAAGAAAAGATGGAAAAATCTCCAAAAGGCATCAAATGACAGATTAGACATCCTTATAATAAGTCAAAAAAGTTAGATTTTATTTCCATCATTTACACTTTCAAAATAACAGAAAACAAAAAAATGGTGTCTACAAAAGTTTGGGCACCCTGCAGAGTTAATACCTTGTACTGCCCCCTTTGGCAAATATCACAGCTTGTAAACGCTTTTTGTAACTAGCCAAGAGTCTTTCAATTCTTGTTTGAGGTATCTTTGCCCATTCTTCCTTACAAAAGTCTTCCAGTTCTTTGAGATTTCTGGGCTGTCTGTCACGCACTGCTCTTTTAAGGTCTATACATAGATTTTCAATTATGTTGAGGTCAGGAGATTGTGAAGGCCATGGCAAAACCTTTAGTTTATGCCTCTTGATGTAATCCACTGTGGATTTTGAGGTGTGTTTAGGATCATTATCCATTTGTAGAAGCCATCCTCTCTTTAACTTCAGCTTTTTCATAGATGGCATCAAGTTAGCATCCAAAATCTGCCGAAATTTTATTGAATCCATTTTTCCTTCTACTCGTGAAATGTTCCCTGTGCCACTGGCTGCAATACAACCCCAAAACATGATCAATCCACCCCCATACTTAACAGTTGGACAGAGGTTCTTTTCATTAAATTCTGTGCCCTTTCTTCTCCAAACATACCTTTGCTCATTCCGGCAATTGTTTCCAAAATGCATCAGGCTTGTCTATATGTTCATTTGCAAACTTCAAACGCTGATTTTTGTGTTGAGGACGTACAAGAGGTTTTCTTCTGATGACTCTTCCATGAAGTCCATATTTGTACAAGTATCTCTTTATAGTGGAATAGTGTACCACAACTCTAGTGTCTGCCAGATCTTTCTGGAAGGATCGTGCAGTCAAACGTGGGTTTTGACTTACTTTTCTCACAATCCTGCAAGCCGTTCTGTCTGATATTTTTCTTGGTCTTCCAGATCTTGCTTTAACTTCCACTGTTCCTGATGACTGCCATTTCTTAATTACATCCCGAACAGAGGATATTGGCATCTGAAAACGCTTTGCTATCTTTTTATATCCTTCTCCTGCTTTGTGAGCGTCAACTATTTTCAGTTTCAGTTTTCTAGACAACTGCTTAGAAGAACCCATGGTGCTGATTGTTGGGGCAAGGTCAGATGAGTCTGGGCATTTAAAACCTTTGAGATTGACATCACCTGGTCTATCCAGATGATGATTGAGAACAATCCATGACACTGTCAGGTCCTAGCTTGCCAAAAGTCTCAGTACAAGGTATTAACTCTGCAGGGTGCCCAAACTTTTGCAGACACCATTTTTTTGTTTTCTTTTATTTTGAAAGTGTAAATGATGATAATAAAATCTAACTTTTTTTGACTTATTTTAAGGATGTCTAATCTGTCATTTGAAACCTTTTGGAGATTTTTCCATCTTTTCTTGGCGTCTTTGCACATTAATAAAAATCTTTACCTGGGGTGCCCAAACTTTCGATCCCCACTGTACAAGGTCCTCAAATACAAAGACATGTCCTGTAATGGAAATATAAAAATGTTGTCTGCAAGCTCATTGGTTCGAGCAGGAAGCGCTTGATTTCCAGGGATTTCATTTAAACAACAAAGTGACATTCATTTACCTTAACTTCCATTTACAATTGTTCTCATAAGTTTACATACCCTGGCAGAAACTGTGAACCTTTTTTTTTGGCCATTTTTCAGAGAAAATGAGTGATAACACACAAGAAAAAAATTAATTCACTCATAGTTAGTGGTTGGTGAAGCCATTTATTGTAAAACAACTGTGTTTACTCTTTTTAAATCATAATGACAACAGAAACTACCCAGATGACCAAATTTTAAATGGTTACTACTGCCACTGGGGCGTAGTAGCTCAGTGGTAGAGCGGTTGTCCTTCAACCGGAAGGTAGCCAGTAAAGGGTCACTGTCAGGTATTGGATAGATTCCCGCTCTCTCCACAGTTCATACTGTCGTTGTGTCCTTGGGCAAGACACTTAACCCTACCTTGCCTCCAATGGTGTTTCAGCTGTAACACTGGTGAATGGAACCTTAATGTAGGTCGCTTTGGATAAAAGCGTCTGCTAAATGACTAAATGTAAATGTAAATGGACATAAATGTAACCATCCGCACCTATGATCTGCTGCTTGTAATCAGTGTGTGTGTGTATAAAAGGTCAGTGAGTTTCTGAGCTCCTGACAGACCCTTGCATCTCTCATCCAGTAAGAGTTTCTGTATTCTTAGTCATGGGAAAAGCAAAAGAATTGTCAAAGGATCTGCGGGAAAAGGTAATTGAACTGTACAAAACAGGAAAGGGATATAGAAAGATATTGAGAATGCCATCAGCAGTGTTCAAACTCTAATTAAGAAATGGAAAATAAGGGATTCTGTTAAAACCAAACCAAGGTCAGAAAAACCCACTAATAACTTAAGCTGAAATACAGGACTCTCTGAAAAAAGTGTTGTGACTGATTCAAGATATACAATAAGGAGGCTCTTGAAGAAAAATGGTCTGCATGGTCGAGTTGAAGAGTCAAGAAGAAAGCCATTACTAATACTACTCGTATTTAACAGAGAGGAGTTTTTCTGTTAGGATTGGTGACCTCTCCTCCTCCTCAGGCCCCTTGAACTCTGGTGTGCCACAGGGTTCCATTTTGGGCCCCCTTTTGTTTTCCTTGTACACACGTGGACAAAATTGTTGGTACCCTTCGGTCAATGAAAGAAAAACTCACAATGGTCACAGAAAAAACTTTATTCTGACAAAAGTAATAATAAATAAAAATTCAATGAATGTTAACCAATGAAAGTCAGACATTGCTTTTCAACCATGCTTCAACGGAATTATTTAAAAAAAATAAACTCATGGAACAGGCCTAGACAAAATTGTTGGTACCCCTAACTTAATATTTTGTTGCACAACCTTTTGAGGCTATCACTGCAATCAGACGATTCCTGTAACTGTCAATGAGACTTCTGCACCTCTCAGCAGGTATTTTGGCCCACTCCTCATGAGCAAACTGCTCCAGTTGTTTCCGGTTTGAAGAGTGTCTTTTCCAGACGGCATGTTTCAGCTCCTTCCAAAGATGCTCAATAGGATTGAGGTCAGGGCTCATAGAAGGCCACTTTAGAATAGTCCAATGTTTTCCTCATAACCATTCTTGGGTGTTTTTAGCTGTGTGTTTTGGGTGACCTGCGACTGAGACCAAGCTGTCTGACACTGGCCAGCACATTTCTCTCTAGAATCCCTTGATAGTCTTTAGATTTCATTGTACCCTGCACAGATTCAAGACACCCTGTGCTAGATGCAGCAAAGCAGCCCCAGAACATAACAGAGCCTCCTCCATGTTTGACAGTAGGGACAGTGTTCTTTTCTTGATATGCTTCATTTTTCCTTCTGTGAACATAGAGCTGATGTGCCTTGGCAAAAAGTTCCATTTTTGTCTCATCTGTCCATAGGACATTCTCCCAGAAGCTTTGTGGCTTGTCAACATGTAGTTTGGCATATTCCAGTCTAGGGCTGTACTAGAATAATCGAATATTTGAATATTCGTTCGGTGGGGTGGCATTCGATTTTCAGTTTTGAGATTCGGATATTCTTTTTTTTTTTTTCAACACGTGACTTCCGTCGCGGACTCATTCTCACTCATGCTTGAACCGCCCGTTGGCGAACGTAGTGATTTATTTCATCTCATACTGAATAGGTACGAAATGCCCAAGACCTCAGCTGTTTGGGAGCACTTTAAATTAAGTGAGGATGACAAGACAAAGGCAGTGTGTCAAATATGCGATTTGAAACTGGCCTACCACAACAGCACCACAAGTTTGAAAAATCACCTGAGTTCTGTAAGTAGCACGCGGCAATAAAAAAAAAACTGCTTTTATGCGCTTAATTTGCTATGATAAATAGGCTAATTGCAAATACGTGTTTGTTTTGTATCACTTATGCACTGTCCGTTTTCGGAGCATAAACCTGCCCGTGTAATGCGTACCGGAAACTGTTCTATTTAAAAGATTATTAAATGTTTATTAATATTTAAAGAATGTGTGCCACCTGATGCACCAAATGCAACACTGCACTCCACTGGGTCTGCCGCAACACATTTACGATGCCGAAGAGTGAAACGTGAAGTTGTGAAAGATGATACAAATGCAAACCGACACTATTATTATATATTTAGCCCCACCCACCGAAGCTTCGAATATTCGATATTGATTGCCACCTAAGCTTCGAAGCTCAAAAAATGGCATTCGAAACAGCCCTATTCCAGTCTAGCTTTTTTATGATTTGTTTTCAACAATGGTGTCCTCCTTGGTCGTCTCCCATGTAGTCCACTTTGGCTCAAACAACGACGGATGGTGCGATCTGACACTGATGTTCCTTGAGCATGGAGTTCACCGTGGATCTCTTTAGAAGTCTTTCTGGGCTCTTTTGTTACCATTCGGATTGTCCGTCTCTTTGATTTGTCATCAATTTTCCTCCTGCGGCCACGTCCAGGGAGGTTGGCTACAGTCCCATGGATCTTAAATTTCTGAATAATATGTGCAACTGTAGTCACTAGAACATCTAGCTGCTTGGAGATGGTCTTATAGCCTTTACCTTCATCATGCTTGTCTATAATTTTCTTTCTATTCTCCTGCGACAACTCTTTCCTTCGCTTCCTCTGGTCCATGTTGAGTGTGGTACACACCATGTCACCAGACAACACAGTGACTACCTGAAGCCCTATAAATAGTCCCACTGACTGATTACAATATTGTACACACCTGTGATGCTAATTAGTGCACACACCTTGAATTAACAAGGTGTGTGCACTGTGACTAACTGGCCACTGTCTAGGGTGTACCCCGCCTTAGGCCCAAAGCTGCTGGGATAGGCTCCAGTCACCCGCGACCCCTAACGGGACAAAGTGGTATTAAATGAATGAAAAAAAATGAATGAACCTTCAATTAACATGTCCATTTGGTCACATTATTTACAGTCTTTTCATGGGGTACCATGAATTTTTTTTTTAATGTCTGACTTTCATTGGTTAACATTCATAGAATTTTTATTTATTATTACTTTTGTCAGAATAAAGTTTTTTCTGTGACCATTGTGAGTTTTTCTTTCATTGACCGAAGGGTACCAACAATTTTGTCCACGTCTGTATATGTTGCCGTTAGGTGCAGTTATTTCAAAGCACAATATGTCCTTTCATCTCTACGCAGATGACCTGCAGATTTAACTACCGGATGTCCCTGCTTGTCCTGATAGTCTTCAATCCATCAACAGAAGTTTAGAGAACATAAAATTGTGGCTGTCTCAGAATTTCCTCTGTTTGAATGAGGATAAAACTGAATGTATTGTGTTCGGCACATCCAACCAGTGTCTCAGCTCCTGGTCCTGTTGCTTTGGCCCCCCATCTTAACCATGTTGTCAAAAATCTGGGGGTGAAACTAGACAGCAGTCTAAAATTTGACAAACATATAGATTCTGTGGTTAGGGCACTGGAGGAAAAGTTGCACTCATCAGTCCGGAAGTTGCACATGGGACGTACTTGGACGTTCCAACATGACAACAATCCAAAGCACAAGGCCAAGTCGACCTGTCATTGGCTACAGCAGCATAAAGTGAAGGTTCTGGACTGTCCATCTCAGTCTCTCCTGACCTCAGTATCATTGAGCCACTCTGAGGAGATCTCAAACGTGCAGTTCATGCAAGACAGCCCAAGAATCTACAGGAACTGGAGGCTTTTTGCCAAGAAGAATGGGCAGCTTTAGCATCTGAGAAAATAAGAGCCTCATCCACAACTACCACAAAAGACTTCAAGCCTAACTCCGACCACTAACTATGAGTGGGAAAAAAAGGTTTTTGTGTTGTCATTCATATTCTCTGAAAAAGTGTCATCTTTAGCTCCATTAATTTGAACTCCCAAGTTTTAAAGTCATAGTTACAAATGTTATGGTACATTTTAGCTTGGTGGTAAACTGCTGTGCCTTAAGTTCTATTTCATCCCTACTGACCGCCAGGGGCGGTGCATTAAGCACTGAATGATCATCTTTGCGCATGCGCAGGTCGAGAATTTAATATCAACAAAGTCACTTGTGACCTCCCGGTGACCCACGTGGGGCTATTTAGTCACGTGATACCGGGAGCTCAGTCCCTTTTGTCTTCTCGCGCGCAGGTGAAGCTTTATGGTGGAGACTTGTGTTATACAATCCACTGTTCTTTCTACACTCAGCTCGTAGCTTGTAGCCTCGTGCATTGTGAGTTTCTTTTGACCACAATCGGAGCAGCGGGAGTGCTCGCCCTCCAGAGGCTGCACGAGCTAGATGTTGTTGTTTGCACCACGGACGCTGGTAAGCTAAGGTCCACAGTGTGGGTGCAACAGATGGTAAGTCCACTCTCCGTGTTTGACTGTGCTATATATATATAATTTGTGAATTGCCGTGTCCGGCTGAGCTAAAATACAATTGGTTTTGCTTTCCGTGTTTTCGGCTAAGCTATATATAATTTGTGAGTTGCTGCCGTGTTTCGGCTGAGCTAAAGACTTTGGTTTGCTTTCCGTGTTTGTAAGCTATATATATTTTGTGACTGCTGCCGTGTCCGGCTGAGCTAATTAAATTTGGTTTGCTTCCGTGTTTCCGCTAAGCTATATATATTTTGTGAGTGGCTGCCGTGTTTCGGCTGAGCTAAAAAACTTTGGTTTGCTTTCCGTGTTCGCTAAGCTCTATATATTTTGTGAATTGCACGCGTGCACGCTGAGCTAATTACATTGGGTTGCTTCCGTGTTTCGTTAAGCTCTATATATTTGTGAACTGCCGTGTTCGCTGAGCTAATTATATTTGGTTTGCTTCCGTGTTTGGTTAAGCTCTATATATATTTGTGAACTGCCGTGTTATGAGCTAATTATAGTTGGTTTGCTTCCGTGTTTGGTTAAGCTCTATATATTTTGTGAACTGCCGCGTGTCTGGCTGAGCTAAATACAGTTGGTTTGCTTCCGTGTTTCGTTAAGCTTTATATATATTGTGACTGGCCGCGTTGTTCGGCTGAAGCCAAGTACATAAATTTGCTTTCCGTGTTCGCTAAGCTAGTTATATTTTGTGACTGGGCCGTGTTCGGCTGAGCTGGTTTGCTTTCCGTGGTCTACTGAGCTGTACACTGTTAACTGCGGCTGGGTTCGCTTAAGTACAAGTGTATTTGAATTGCATATTTGGAACGGGGTAACTTCGGTTCCACGTAGCATCCGCGGTGGAATCACTAGTAGCGTTTTCAGCTCAAGGTGATTCGCAGGGGTAATTGTAATTACTGGGGTCACCAGTGGCGGTTCTTGCTCGACCTGATCTCCCTTGAAGAAGACTTGTAGTATTGACGGTCATGCTGGAGTCACTATGTTGTAGGGCATGTTTAGCCCCCCTCCAGCCTGATGATGGCCACGATCTCTGTCCCTCCTGCTTGGGAGTTGGTCATCTCAAGGAGGGTCTCACAGATGACGCGTGCATAAACTGCAGCATTATGCCCCGGTCTGTACGGGTGGCTAGGCTGACCACTGTGGAACAGCCTTTGCTTATTCAACAGAATTACAGCCTACTCAGTTACCAGCTGGACAGGGTACACGGCTGAAGCGCCCAGCTGCTAGGGCTGCGCCTCTTGTTCCAAGAAACGCTCGAAGGGGAACTGTCCAAGAAGGTGGACAGTCTTTCTTCAGAGTTGGCGAAATGAAAGCCATTCTCCAGTCATTTCGGCTGGAGAAGTCCTTGAGGCGGCGGCACATATGCAGGACGTAGCCTCTCCTTGTGAGGATGATGCCATTTCGGTGGCGTCAGGCACGTTCTTCCAGGAGACTCAAGATACGAGCCCTGAAGCGTCTGAAACCGGGTCCCATGCCTCTACAGGTACTCTAGAGGGTGCGGACAACTCGGCCGTCTCAGCCATTAGGATGGCCCTCGCCGGCTACAGCTGGATGAACCACCACCACGACCAGTGGCATCCAGCGCATTTTTCCGAAGGCAGGATGCGGCTACCTCTTTTCTGGTGCCCCCTCGGCTGAGTATGCGTTAAAGAGCTCCATGCGTGCTGGGCGGACGTTAAGGCATTTTCAAGGCCTACGTCCGATGCTAGAGCGCCGCCCGATGCAGGATGCCCCCAAATTTGGGCTGGGTCATATGCCGTCGGTGGAGCGGCGGTAGCCTCTCTCTAATTGTGGCCCCGGACGAAGCCATGCGACCGAATGCCAGGTGCCCACGACCGCAGTGTCGGGTCACGGATGACTTTCTGTGTAGAGCCTATGATGCGGGGCACGTATGGGACGGATGGGGAATTCCCTGTCCCATTTACTGCTGGGCCTTGCGGCCGCTGGAGGCCACAGGAGTCGATATACCGACCCAAGCATTAATGGACACGTCTCTGCAGACCTTCGCTTTCATGTCTAGAGAGCTTGGGCGTATGATGTCGCTGTTGACGCAGGCTCGTCGGCAGGTCTGGCTGGCACAATCGCCACTAACGGAGACCTGCAGAAGGACCCTACGGGGCTTACCGGTGGCCCCAGGTGAGCTCTTTGGTACAGCCGCAATTGAGGCCCTACAGCGCACGGCCAGGGCGTCTGAGACGCGACAACAGCTAGCTGGCCTTCACAGGCGAGCAATGGCTCAAGCTGCGGACGGCCCTCCTGCTAGATCCTTCCGGCCTGGGTTTACCAATCCAGGCTCTTTTGCGGTGCCACGGAGACCAAATACAAGATCTGGCCAATTTCCGGGTGATCGGACAGGGTTTAGGGCCGCGCGTTTTTCCCAGCCTACACAACCTAGTCGGCAACCCCCCAGGCCCTCAAAAGGCCAGAGGGGGCGAAGGTGAGATTGGGGAGCCGGCGGTCGGTCGGTTTACCCCGGAGCAGCTCTCTTACTGGGCCGCTCACAGCCCCGACATTTGGGTGCTGACCACCTTGTCAAGGGGATATCGACTACAATTCGGCGCTGCCCCCAGTTTCTGGCCAGGTCAGGATGACTGTCATCCGAGACCCGGCAAGAGCCAATACGCTCAACAAGGAGATCGCCACCCTGCTGGCCAAAGGGGCGATAGTTCCTGTAGACCCCCGGCTGGATCCGGGGGGGTTTTATTCGAGATATTTTCTAGTGCCAAAAAAGACAGGCGACCTACGTCCTGTCCTCGACCTACGAGGTCTGAATGTGTTTTTAAGGACAATACCATTCCGCATGTTACGCACTGGAGAAATGCTCCAGGCACTCTCCCAGGGCGACTGGTGTACCACAATCGACCTGAAGGATGCGTACTTCCACGTCCCTATTGCAGAACCTCACTGGAGGTTCCTGCGATTTGCTTTTCAAGGAAATCACTTCCAGTTCCGGGTCCTTCCTTCGGGTTGTCCCTGTCTCCGAGGGTATTTACTCGAGTAGTGGCAGCAGCGCTGTCCCCTCTACAGGTGCAGGTATCAAGATTCTGCCATACCTCGACGACTGGCTCATATGTGCTCCGACACGCAAACAGGCCATTCGAGACACAAGGGTTGTTCTCGAGCATATAGGGCGCTTGGGACTGAGAGTGAACTTGAAAGAGCAGATTGGTGCCGACACAGCATACAGTTTTTCTTGGGGTCAGTCTAAATACACTCTCAATGAAAGCTTGTCCTCTACTCAGCGGATCGACAGCATCATAACCATGCTATCTGTTTTTCAAAGGGCAGGGCACTGCCCTTTGTCTGGTATCTCCGACTTCTGGGCATGTTGACAGCCGCCTCAAATGTGGTGCCTCTGGGACTGCTCTGGTTGCGCCCAATGCAGATCTGGCTGAACAGTCTACGCTTAGACCCGACAAGGCACGTGCACAGGTACAAAGGATACTCGTGTCACCCCAGTGTCTCGACTCCCTGTCTCAGTGGAGGGACAGGAGTTGGATTACACAAGGCGTTCCCTTGGGCTCTCTACCGATGCACGGAGAGAGGTTGTATTTCTGGATGCCTCCTCCACGGGTTGGGGTGCGATGTGGCAGGGCCGCATGGTCCAGGAGTGGCCCCGACATGTTTGCACAGAGCACATAAATGTTCTGGAATTAATGGCGTACATCTGGCCCTGCGCCATTTCCTCACGTGCCTGCGAGGCAGGCACATACTAATCGTTCGACAACATGTCGGTAGTCTACTACGTGAACCACATGGGCGGAGTACACTCAGAGAGACTTACACAAGAAACTCGGACGCCTCCTGGCGTGGCGAGACTCCATTTTCCCAGCCTAAGGGCAGCCCATGTTCCCGGGGTGTGGAACAGAGTGGCGGACTGTCTGTCCCGGCAGAAAGTGTTACCGGGGGAATGGAAACTTCACCCAGAGGTGGTGGAGCACATCTGGGGGACTTTTGGCAGGGCAACGGTGGACCTGTTTGCTTCGAGGGAGGCTACCCATTGTCCCCTGTGGTTCTCCTTAACAGACAGCACCAGTCCGTTAGGCCTGGATGCACTGGCGCACGACTGGCCGAAGGTGCTCCTGTACGCATTTCCTCCGTTCCCTCTAATAGACCACACACTCCGCAGAGTCCTTCAGGAGGGACACAGACTCCTCCTGGTGGCCCCTTACTGGCCGGCGAGGACGTGGTTTCCAATGCTGCACAGGCTCTGCTGCGGCTCCCCTATGCGTCTCCCCACCAGGTCAGATCTCTTGTCACAGATGGGGGGACAAATATTACATCCCTATCCCGATCGCCTCCAGCTATGGGTCTGGCCGCTACAGGGCCGGGATCAGCTCCTCTCAGTTTGGCAGGGAGGTTGAGCATACCATTAGGAACGCTCGGGCACCCTCCACACGATTGTTATATGACAATCGATGGAAATTGTTTGAGAGGTGGTGTCGTGACAGGGGACAGGATCCAGTAGACTGCCCCATGTCATCCATTCTATTGTTTTTACAAGGACTCCTAAATCAGGGACGGTCACCGTCTACCCTGAAGGTTTATGTGGCAGCAATCTCCTGTCGACATGTGGAAGTCGATGGCAGGACGGTCGGAAGTAATAGGCATGTTGCCTTATTTTTGAAGGGCGCCGGCGATTGCATCCACCTACACGGCCAGTGGTACCTTCATGGGACTTGACCATAGTCCTGGATGCCCTGAAGTCACCGCCCGTTCGAACCTTTGACGGAGGTAGGCATTAAATGGGTGTCTATGAAGGCGGCATTTTTATTGGCAATGGTTTCGGCCAAACGTGTTGGAGAACTACAGGCGCTGTCGGTGCATGAGTCCTGCTGTCGGTGGAATCCAGACAGGTCAGGGTCTCTCTTTGGCCGGATGTCTCCTTTGTTCCCAAGGTGATGTCCGGACGACGGGTATTCAGCCGCTGCAGCTGGCCCGCTTTGATACAGGAGAAGTGGGTGAGCATCTATGCCGGGCACTAGATGTGTATATAAAAGCAACCGCTGCAATGCGCAAAACAGACCGGCTGTTTGTCTGCTATGCTGGCCCACGTAAGGGCCAGGCACTGTCTAAACAACGCCTGGCGCAATGGGTAGTGAGTACCATTACCCAGGCATACAATGCCGGGGCCAACCACCACCGGTGGGAGTGAGGTGTCACTCTACAAGGGCATTACCACTTCCTGGGCGGCAAGGACTGGAGTGCCTTTGGAGGTGATCTGTGCTGCGGCGCCATGGGCTACTCCGCATACGCTCACCAGATTTTACAGACTGAACATAGCCGCCCCCATCCACTGGAGGAGTTCTGCGGCAGGACACTACTACGCCTATTAAGGTATGCTGAATTAGGGTCTGCGGATTCCTCGTGACCTTGCTGGTATACGTCATCCAGTGCTTAATGCACGCCCCTGGCGGTCAGTAGGGATGAAATAGAACGAAAGTTACGTATGTAACTACGGTTCTATGAATCCCGGATGACCGCCAGGGCAGTCAGTCCCTCGGAATCCTCGTACTTGCGAGAAGGTAAAGGGACTGAGCTCCCGGTATCACGTGACTAAATAGCCCCACGTGGGTCACCGGGAGGTCACAAGTGACTTTGTTGATATTAAATTCTCGACCTGCGCATGCGCAAAGATGATCATTCAATGCTTAATGCACCGCCCCTGGCGGTCATCCGGGATTCATAGAACCGTAGTTACATACGTAACTTTCGTTTTCTTTTAAGGGGAGTGGGTCAGTCACAGACCAAAGAGTGTTGAAATAATGTGACACTTCCTCTTTGTGATGGGAATTTTGTTTTTTATTTGATAACATGCTCAGAGCATGCCCAACTTAAACAGTGGGGAGGGGCTAGAATTATTATTATTGAAGCTTTTGTGACACCTAAAATGTCTCTCAAATAAATAAAAAATCATTACAAAGAAAATTTAATGGTTCCACTAGTAATAAACTATTGTTGTTAATGTTTGGCTTAGACAAGCTATGTGTCAGGACCAACTGTCAGGAACAGGCAAAAGGACTCGCGATGTAGACCCCGCAAAATGCAGATGTTTCATAAGGGTTTATTTCCAAGGCAAAGGTACAAAATCACTATCCATAAGACGAAGTCGAAACAAGGCGAAGGTCAGAAACATACTAAAGTCCAATACACTAAACATGAGAAATACACTAGACAATAAATACGAGAAATACACTATAAGTTTAATACAAATACACCAGGAAAATGAGGGCACACAACGAGGCACAGGTGGAGCACATTCGGGGCGGAGCAGGTAATCACAATGGAGGGAAAGACACAAGGACAGGAAGTCAATCTAAAACACAGACAAGGGTATGGCACTTCACAATAAGACACAGGAAATAAAATACACTACATAACCAGACTGACTAACACAGAACACGAGGGTGGGACATGACACTATGGTTTTAGCGATTTTATTTTTCAGCGTGTTATCCATGAGCTCTGAAAACAATTCTGTGTTGAGTCTGCTCAGTTTCTGCCACTTGTCTTTTGCAGCTGTGGAACCTGACTCAAGGAAAGACCATCACTGAGTTTAAAGCGCACACTGGAGCCGTCAACATTGTCCAGTTTCATCCAAACGAGTATCTGCTCGCCTCAGGCAGTGCAGACAGGTACAACACACTAGAATGCTGTTTCATGAAGTTTAAAGTAGTAGGGCTACAGTATGATGGTATTTTACACCTTTTTCACCTTTTTTACATGTAATTTTTTTTTTTTTTTTTTTTGTAAGACATAGTTTTAAGAAACCTCTGGTTGATGAGTCCACTAATTATTCCACAAGGTCCCAGTCGACTAGAACATCATTGGTCGTTACTTTTAGCAGAGTTTTTACAGCAGAGTCTACTGTCAGTGAACACAGTACTCGACTTTGTTTCTCATTTACTCTGCTTTATGGACCGTTCATGGGTCCATAAAGTCAGTGAAAAAATCTGTGTCCGGCGCTGATTAATGCACAAATGGGGAGTAATTATTTGTATGTTTTTAGAAACTTTTATGAATATGTACTACAGCAGCTCAGGGTGTGTTAGTAGAGACACAAATCTAATTAAAGAACTTTAAAGGCCAGCTAATGTGACAGCCTTAGGTGATATCACTTGACATCATTGAGTGATTGATGTGTGGGTGAGATTTTAATCGACTACAATGTTCTCTGGTTGAGAACAGTCCTAGTTGTAAGATAGGTAGCACTGTCGCCTTGCAGCAAGACAGTGCTGTGTTCAATGCCGCTGGGCATCTTGTGGACAGTTTGAATCTTCTCCTTATGTCTGCATATGTTTCCTCCGTGTTAGTCTTTTTACCCTACCACTGAAAAGACATGTACAGTCTAGGTCTCATATTGGGCTAATCACTTCCCCCTTTTTCCCCTTACTCACCTACCCCTATTCCATCTGCCTCTATCCATTCATTTTCCAAATTCTCCCTTCCCTCTGTTAACCAAATTTCAACTCAAATTAAACAATCTAAATCCTCCTCCTTCAAATTGGACCCACTCCCAACTATCCTCGTCAAAGCCACATAACCTTCTCTGTTCCCTCTCATCACTAACATTATTCACGCCTCCCTCTCCTTTGGATCTATTCCCCCCTCTCTCAAAACTGCTGCTGTCACTCCGATACTCAAAAAACCTGGTTCAGATCACACCAACCTTAATAACTTCTGGCCTATCTCTAATCTTCCGTTGCAACTCAAATTCACACCCACTTATCTTTTAATAATCTCTATGAAAAATTCCTGACCTTCTCCTCTCTGCTGACTCCGGCTCACTCTCCATCCTCCTTCTGCTCGATCTAACTGCAGCCTTCAAGATTCAAGATTTTTATTCGTCACATACAAAATTATATACAGCATATATAACCAGCAGTGAAATGTGAGTCAGGTCCGCTCCATGGACAGTGCAATTATTAAGGAAAACACACAGATGAAAATATACATAAATGTAGCTATGTAAGAATGAAATAAAAGTAAACAATAACAAATATAAGAATAGAATATAAAAAATGTGTATTGTGGGATTAAATCTAGATCGCAAAATAATGTACATGAATGTAAACTGTAGACTTAAATATTAAAATGTACAGGGATGTACAATGTGCATGTATGCATTTAGCTGTGGTCTTAAATATTAAGATACACAGGAAGGTGCAGGAAGCAAATGTGCAAAACAGGGTGACACTGTCAGTGTGTCAATGTGAGGTAGCTGGTTTAGAGTTCAAGAGCCTGATGGCCTGTGGGAAAAAACTCCTCCTGAGTCTCTCGGTTTTTGCCATCAGGCTACGGTAGCGCTTACCAGATGGCAGCAAAGTGAAAATATGATTACTGGCCTTCGATACCATCTCACACTCCATCCTTTTGCACAGACTCTCCTCTATCGGTATTACAGATACAGCCCTCACTTGGTTCCACTCTTACCTCTCAGGACGCACTCAGTTCATCCAGCTCAAATTCTTCACCTCCCATCCTGGCCCTGTCACCACAGGTGTACCTCAGGGCTCGGTACTAGGGCTCCTACTGTTCATCATCTACCTTCTCCCCCTTGGTCACATCTTCCGAAAACATCTCATTGACTTTCAATGCTACTCTGATGACACCCAGCTCTACCTCTCAAACAAACCAAATTCCTCACTCTCACCTTCCTCAACTGAAATTAAATCCTGGTTCACCACAAACTTTCTCAAACTAAACAGTAATAAAACTGAACTGCTCCTAATAGGCACCAAAAACACCCTAAATAAAATCAGTAACTTCTCCATTACTTTTGAAAACTCCACCATCACCCCCTCCCCGTAGGTAAAGAGTCTGGCAACTCCCTTCTGTTTGGTCCCCCTCAAAAAACCCTTCATAAACTTTAACTGGTCCAGAACTCAGCCGCCCGCATCATCACATGCACCCCTCCACCAATCACATCACACCTGTCCTGCAACAGCTCCACTGGCTCCCCATCACATAATGCATCAACTTTAAACTACTACTGCCCCCTTACATTTAAAGGCATACACAACCTCGCCCCTCCATATTTCTCTGAGCTCCTCCACATCACCAACTCCACCCGCTCCACCTCCTCTCTACGGCTCTCAGTCCCTCCTGCCTGTCTTGTCATCATGGGGAGTAGAGCCTTCTAGAGAGTCGTTCTTCTCCCCAGCTTTAGAACTCTCTCCTCTCTGACTTCCGCAACACAGACACACTGCCACATTTCATATCCAAACAACACATCTGTTCAGACTGGCCTACTCACTCCCACCATAACTGCACTGTCCTGTCATCAATATAATTGTTATTTTTATGGTTTTTATTTGTTGCTTTTAATTGTTGTTCTTGAGTATTTTTAATAATATACTATTGTGTTTTTTTACTATTGTTGTAAGGCGACCTTGAGTGTCCAGAAAGGCGCGTTATTTATTTATTTTAACCTTTATTTAACCAGGAAAGTCCCACTGAGATTACAAATCTCTTTTGCAGGGGAGTCCTGGCCCCCCAATGTGTGTATTGGGAGGGAGGAGACACAGTGGGTTAAGTGTCTTGCGCCAGGACACAACGACAGTATGTGGGGGAGAGCGGGATGTTATGATGTTTTGGGATGTTTCGAGCAGGGATCGAACCGCCCACCCGCCGGTCGAAGGACGGCCGCTCTACCCACTGAGCTACTGCCGCCCATTAAACTGCCACCCGTTATAAATAAAATGTATTATTATTATTAAACACATCCTCTTTTTACTTCCCTTTCACTACTATGGTACTATAGTTAATGAACCCAGACAATGTAATCTATTATTAATCTATTTAATTTAAGAAAGCGTATAAGTTTGTGTCTATGACGACTCTAAGTTGTCCAACTCATATAAAACGTTTAAGACGAAAGCACATGGACGTAGTTTTGAAGATACAGTAATATCCATACATTAGAGATTTCATCTGATAATGATGGGTTGTGTGCTGGCTGCTTTATTTGGAAAATAGAATATATGTTCATTTGTGACGTCTGTGTGTCATTTGCTGCAGAACGATAAAGCTGTGGGATCTGGAGAAGTTCTCCATGATCGGCTCAATGGAGGGAGACACTAGCGCTGTCAGGTGTGTGTAGTTTTATTTATCTAATACCTGACAGTGACCCTTTACCCTTAGCCCTTGAGCTCTGATCTTGTGTTTCAGGTGTATATTCTTCAGTCCGGACGGTGGCTGCCTCTACAGTGGCTCCTCAGACACTCTGAGGGTGTTCGGATGGGAGCCAGACCGATGTTTCGACGTGGTTTCAGTGGGATGGGGCAAAGTGTCCGACATGGCCATCTGTGATCAGCAACTGGTGAGTCGTGCCCCCGACAGGACAGACAAACCCACTGCTCAGGCTTTATTTAACATGAAGAGCTGTCATCCTTAGCTTAGAGAATAGTGTTACAAATTTTGTCACTCCAGATAATTCCTGTACTCAAATGTGTTTAACCCTTTAAACCCGAGCCTATTTTTCGGTGTCTGCTCGAAAAGGACATGTCCACAGTAAATTGACTGTATCTCTGTAACTGCAAGGTGTATTTTAATAATGGTGTCTGGTGTCAAAATGAAGGGGACACTTGTGAGAAAATCTTTCAATGTAAATGTTACAGTTCAGAATACATCAAGATGGAAAACAGCAAAATAACCCAAAAACATTTCCGCCTAAAAACAAAAACAATATTTGAATTAAGATCCCCTTTAGATGAAGGCAGTTACAGTTTAAACACTATTTAAAATCACAGCCACACGTTTCAACTTTTACCTGCACCAAATATAATTCTTCTAATTTGAAACAAACCAAAACTATTGGAACTATGGAATGGTCAAACCCTAATAGACTAATTCATTTGGGCTTCCCCTCCTCCTTCAGATTGGCACGTCCCATCAGCTCTCCAGTGTTTCGTCTTACGTGGTCGACCTGAAGAAGGTAAAGAAAACCGGAGGCGGTGTTATCCAGGGCATTATACGGGACAACCAGCCTCTGTCGGGACCCAACGAGTCCAAAGGAGCGGCGCTGAGACGAAGCTACGAGAGACCAACTACAGCCTGCAGGTCACAGAGGTATAACCCGTTCTGAAAATGTGTCCTGCTTGGAATATCCTTTTTTAGTGTTGTTGATAAAGCAGATTATCACTGACAATGTTCGGAAATAAATGAAACGTTAAGTTTGATGCCTGCTGTTTTCTCCTTTTTTTTGGTTGTGTTGTTTTCAGGATGAAGCAGAACTCGGAGAGCGACAGACGCAGCCCCGAAGGCGAGAGGCGGAGTCCCAGTGAAGACGAAGGGGACGACAAGGTGCCATCAGCTGAGATCTATAACGCAGAGGACTTCAAGGAGATCTTCCAACCCAAAAACGCAATTTGTAGGTCAACATTTAGTCTGCTTTTAGATTAGATAAGATGTATCAAACTGACAATTTTTCTGATAAATAGATATTTTTCTGGCATTAAATTTAAATAAAGTCATATCTTTGATTTATTTGTGTAAATTTATATAATCATTTTTAATATGCTTTTCTCTCATAGCTCGTACTCCTCCAAAGTTTCCCGAGCCGTTTCCTTCTCCACCAGAGGACGGTAAGCAGCTAACATTGATTTCTATGTCACTGAAAAGCCCTTTTAAAATCTATTATGTTTTCATTAAAGTTTTATGTGGGCATTACAATTAGGATATTTACAAGTTTAAGAAGGAAGTTTAAAATGATCTTTTCTTCTACAGAGTCTTTAGTGGGAATAAGCCGCAAAATGAAAGATATAGTCTCACCGTTTCCTGAACAACAACAGGTCAGTGGGAGCTAAGAGTCTCAAAAACATATTAGTTAGGTTTCCAGAACAGCTTTGATATGCCTGATGTCGATGGGGTCTGTAGATTTGTCCTGTACACCAAAGCTTTTATCCTGGAAGGTTCTCTAAGATAAAAGTGCTCCTAACAAAGGTCTTGTAAGAGTTAAATCCTTAAATTTTGATGTTAATCTAAGTTAAGAGTTATACTGTGGCTCTTTGATGGCTTGCCTTGTAGACTAAACAGGTTGGAAGAGACTATTTAAGGTGTTCTCTCTGACCGTTAGATAAAAGGGGACATGAGACCAGAAAATGGATTGTTTGTTTCATAGAATATGACTTCTTCTTTAATGAACAGTGTTTGGGGCATGTGTTTTATTTTCCAGGCGCCTCCTTTGGCCTCGTCCACTCCGGTGCAGAAAGTTGAGCCCACAGTGGTGTTTTGTGCAAAGCACCCTACTCCTTCTGCAGACCCCCCCACCGTCTGGACCCCCCCTCAGCCTCAACCTCAGCCCCAGCCCACTGTCCCGAGCACCAAAACCAAACCCCAACAACAGCCTAAAATCATCCTCAGCACCAGGAACGAGCCAATCGGACTCAATGTGGCCGACTTCCTGCCTGTTCGTACACTTTTCTGCTCATTTATGGCCTAATTATTCTGTTGAACTTCACTGTATATGACAGCATTGTAACATTATAGAAGGCTAGTAACATAATCAAAAATAAGGGTAATAAAGATAAAAAACAATAGAGAATGTGGTAAATGCAGATATTTAAGACCAGGCAACAAACAAATCTAAACTCAACAAGTCCAGTCTTAGTCCGAGACAGAGTTAGAGGGAAAGTTCTTTAGATAAAATGATAATGGTATTTAATCACAAGAAAGATTTTAAATCCTGAGACCTCTGTGTCCTTGACCGAGAGAAACCTAATAAAAACAATTTGAGGCGAGACTGAGACCTGGTGGTCTCAAGACCGATCTGAATACTCACTTCTCTAATAAACAGTTTTTGGTTATTATGACTTTTATTTGCAGAAAACAAAAAAAAATTTAGGTGTTTTCTTGTTCTCTGTTTGCAGTCTTCTTCCAACAATCGTCCCGGAGCGCTGAGCGATGATGAAGCTTTGTCCCAGATTAAGAAAGGCCACGACACAATGTCCGTGATGCTGAGCAGTCGACACAAAAACCTGGAGACGGTCCGCACTGTTTGGGCCAGAGAGGACATCAAAGTAACTCCATTCACAGCTTTATACACGTTACCTAATGAATATTTTTCCCTTTAGTCTTTGAGAAAAAAACTGCGAAGGCTGAAATGTTTTTTTCAGTTCCTGAGACATTTTTTGTTGATTATTCCTCTTACTCTGCAGAAGGCTCTAGACACGGCTGTCTCTATGAACGACCTGGCCATTGTTGTGGACATCCTCAACATCATCAACCTTCAGCCGTGAGTGAAATCTGTTACAACCAGATCTCTGATATTTATAATGTAATGTACTTTGGAGTTTTGGTTTTCTTGAACACATAACACATTTATACGAGAGGAATCTAAACCTGTTTTAGCCCAAGCATAACAAGTATTTAACTTATTTCAGGTCAATTTGGAAACTGGACTTGTGTACCACTGTCCTTCCACAAATCGACAAACTGCTGCAGAGCAAATACGAAAGGTGACTCAACATTTGTTTTAAAGATGCGTGTCATTTAACAATTAAAGTCCATTGACAGACTGTGACAGATGAATATCCTGTTGTGTTTTTCTTTTCAGCTACATGCAGACGGGCTGCACGTCGTTAAAGCTCATCATGAGACACTTCTGGGCCCTGATCTCGGACACTTTAAAGGCAACGCCGTCGGTCGGAGTCGACATCACACGAGAAGAAAGGTATGCTGCTGGGTTTACATGTATTGTTTGTTTTACGTAACAAGGTAAACATCGAGTGAGTGGTTTTAGGAGATTAAAAATGTTGTGGATTGTGTAACTAATCTCCATGTGCTTCTTTTCAGACACCAGAAATGCAGAGCGTGTTGTAAGCAGCTGAAAAACCTGAGTAACATTGTGAAAAACAAGGCGTTGTACGTGGGACGTCACGGCAGCGCCTTTAAAGAGCTGCAGCTGCTCATGGCTCCGCTGGACGACTCGCTCTGAGACGAGGCAGACCACTTTAAATCTGATCTGAGGAAGGACAAACAACATTTTCAGGAAAAACCACTGGAGAGCCACATTCTCGAACGTGGTATTTAAAGACTTGGTGTTTTCGGACAAAAAAGAGGAGTATTATTGGGACCACTGTGATTCATGATGTGCCTACTACAGTTAGTTAAAGCTTTATAAAAAAGTGAAGCAGGAAAAACACTTGATAATTGAATTTATTGAATAATAAATGAATAATTTAAATCCACAGACTAGACAATACCTGTTTCTGGGGTATGCAATCCCATTTAATAGTGAATAATTCAAATAGTGCACTTCTGCTGTAAATCAGGTAAAAGTAAAGTTTGGAGATTTATGAAGTGAGGTTGTGTTTTTGATTAACAGTTCTCAGTAAATTACCAGCACTAGGGATTTACACTATTCACTTATGACGCTTTACATTGTCACTCCTGTTCAACCTGGAAATGGGTAAGACTAAAAGGCCTATTCCCATATACTTCATTGGTGTTTTGACTCAATAGACATCCTCTGCGACCAGTGGCCTTTCAGCTAAAATGGTACAGACTTAATGCAACGTTTTGATTCTCTGATTGGTTGTGTATTCATCCAGTTGTGTCCAGAGGTAGTTTATTCTGTGTTTGTTGGTACTGCCCTGTGACAATTCATATTGAAACCACAGAGCCCAGTTGAGTTATTAATGATAAAATGTAATTAGGATAGCTGATATTTATTTTCCACTTTTATTGACAACTGAGTCTTCTCACTAAATTTCCTTGATGTTCCTTTGTGATGCTAAATCTTCACTGTCATTGTGAATCAAAACACACCTACATGAATGAAAGCCCCTTCAATCTTACATCAATTGGTAGTTAATATTAAAGTAACAGAGAACAAGTCATGAACAAGACCTAAGGGACCAAGACTTTTAGCCACCAAAAACCAGTGCATGCATTAATGTCATTGTAACACTTAAACTTGCGAGGATGAAAAAACCTAGGACACAGGGGCTTAAACATCAAGTCCTGCACAACGTTCATCTTGCAGGAATGAAACGTACTGACTCAGGCTCTCTTGGCAATAGGTATTTGTCAAGCAAACAATCAACAAACCATAACACCAGCAATAAATAACAATGCCATCAATAATAAGAACATCCTTATAGTGCAAACCTAGGACACATAAATGTACTGTATTATATAAAAGGACATAATGAATTGTAATCACATTGGATTCATCCAGGACAAAATCTCTCATTTTGATAACACTTAATATCAGTGTGTGAAGCTGTGAAAATTGGGAAAAGACTGAGGCTTTATTTATTCAGAATAAACACTTTAATTTACATAAAAACATTGAGTTTTAACTGCACGCTACTATTATACTTGCCAACCAAGATTATCATACACATGCCATACACAACCACACTTCAAATGCCCTACACAAAACAAAAACACTGTTTTTTTTTGTTTTTTTTTGTGCCTGAGAGATGTCTACAACAATGTTAGCTTTTACTTCTGAACTTGGTTCATAATGAACGAGCAGCTGATGTTCAATAAACTGCTGCGCACTGTAAAAAAACACCAGTTTTGACACAAAAGAGTTGATGGTAAATATGTTTTCCGATGTCCTTTTCTACTGATGCTGCCTTTTCTGAAACTTTCTGAAATGGTTCATAATGTTGATGTAAATAAACTGTAAAATGTTGGGACTAAAGAAGTGCTGGATGAAGATTTTGTGATTGGGTTTGGAGAAATGTTTTGTCAAAACAACACTAAATAGGGGACAAAACTGTCAGTGACGGGGTCTAAGCAGATATGTCCAGACTTCCCTCCCCCCAGACACCTCCTCCATCTCGTTTGGGGAATACAGAGGCGGTCCCAAACCAGCCATGACCATTGACAGATACCCGAGTAGAGGCTCTACTTTGAGTTTATCTTAAGTGAACAGACTTTTTTAATGGAACATCCAGCCACCCTGAGGAGAGGTGTGGGGTTGCAATCTGCCCTTTTGCCACTAGATGTCAGCAAAATACCAAAAACTATACATTCTACCTTTTAAAATCATATAGATGCAGTGGCATAAGTAGGCTTTAATGAACCAAAGAGAGCGCAAGTAACTCCTCTCTTCATTAGGTTACACTGGCTCCGGTTGACGCCCGCATTAAGTTCAAAGCTATGCTCTTGGCCTACAAGACCACCACTGGTTCTGCACCCTCATATCTTCACTCACTAATACAGACCTACGTTCGGTAGTGTCAAAACTGACCCCTCAGTCTTTGGCACTATTGTATGGAATAAGTTGTGAACGCAACACCAGATTTCCATGCCATAGAGTCTTTATTGTCACAGCCAACACAATAATGACCCGAGTAGACTTTGCCCCAGCTCTACTAATCTTTGAACAGTAGACATAAGCTTTTATACAGTTTTGATATCAGTAAAGTAATAACTCTTTCTGATATCATTGAGCAAGGCTCTGGGCCTGATGTCATTTCTGTCTGGCCTTGAGCTACTCCTTGTCTGGCTCTGTCACTTCCGATGACAGACACCTGCGTTCTTATCTGGTCCTTCCTGTGTGTGTGTCTGACATTAGGTTTTGTCTTTTATATTAATATGTTTAAATGAATAACTAACTGGGTCTACATAGTTTAAAACACATAACATATAAAATATTACACCACAGTTCCTACCAGATCCCTGCGCTCTGCAAATGAACGTCTGGTGGTACCGTCCCAAAAAGGAAAAAAAAATCACTCTCACGTACCTTCTCTGGATCTGTTCCACTTTGGTGGAATGATCTACCTGCTGCTACAAGATCAGCAGATTCTGTAGACATCTTTAAAAAACGCCTGAAAACACATCTCTTCCATCAACACCTGACTGACAAACACTGAGTTCTACTTCCTTTCTATTTCATTCTTCAAAAAAAACTAAAGAAAAATCTCTCTCATCGTATACTGTGCTGGGTTTTAACAGAGTTTTTGTGCACTTATGCTTTTTGTTCCTTGTGTTAAAATTGCTTCCATTGTTTTTCTCACTTGTAAGTCCCTTTGGATAAAAGTGTCATGTCTTAATGTAAATATAGAAAGAATGACATTGAGACATAAAATAGAATATTGTTTAATCAAACAAGTGTATATAAAGCTTAAGAATAAAAATGCCACAAGTAATTGTCTTTTTGGTTAAGGACCAAAAATGAATAGAGAGTTCTTTGCATAGAGGAGATTAAAAAGGTTGAAAAAAAAAAGCATATAGTTCTAAAATGTGTTCAGTAGTACTTAAACTTAAACAAAAAAACATTTCCCATTAAAACTACTTTCACCCCTGACTAAGAAACACATAAAAGCTTTTTAGCGGGACGTCCAGCTTGGGACTAGACAACAAGGAACAGGATCCAATCACAGAGAGGTCCCAAAAAAGAGTCCTCCTACAACAGCAAACATTTCACCGGACCACTGCTGCTTGATGGGTCGTTCTGAAGAAAAAACAAGAAAACGGTTTAATTAATTTTTAGATTTACTGTAGAACTACACATTAAAAAAAATCTGAGATTTAATGTTGCTAAATCTCTAATGACAGTATTCTCTTGTGTTTAAAGGGGAACAAAACCCCCAGTCAGAGCTTAACTCTACCCACAGCCAAAATTTAAAAAATCCCAGAAAACTTAGGGGGGACGAACTTAGGATGAGGCTGAGCGGTGAGAGTGCACCTGAGACACACAGGACAATACAGATTGATTGACAGACACAAGTATCTTTGCAACGGAGCTCCCCCAAAACTATTCTAGAGAGAACCAAAGGACTGCGTCTGAAGCACTTAGACTTGTGCTGCATTCATGTGATCTTAGATTTTTACAGCGTTAAGACGTGGTTTAAAACAGAAAAGTCTTCAGTCTTTATTTGTATAGCACTTTACAAAAACCAAAAGAAGGACCAAAGTGCTTTACATTTAAAACAGGAGAACATTTAATAATAATGCATAGTACTTATATGGCACTTTTTAAGATACCCAAAGACACTTTACATATTTATTATTCATTTACTCCACAGTTCTGTAACCACAGCTGCCCTGGGGCAGACTGACAGAAGTAAGTGGTGTATTGACACCTTTAACATCAATGACAGCTTGAAGTCTTTTCTTTGGTAGTTGTGGATGAGGATCTTTATTTTCTCAGATGGTTATCAGGCCAAAATCACCAGGGTGACCTTTGATCAGGGTCATTTAGGTAGTTTCTGTTGACATTATGTTTAAAAAGAGTAAACACAATTGTTTGACAATAAATGGCTTCACCCAACCACTAACTATGGGTGAAAGTGTGACAAAGTGGGTTTGTCCCATAGTTCACCTTTACTTTATGTAGTTGTTCATTTCACACATGTGTTAATTTACAATCAATGCCATCTCAACAATACAGCTAAGCTAAACTATCCCGGGTTTGTTTTGTTTAGTTTGTATTTAGTTCTTCAGTTAATTAGCACACAACACACAGTTCTGTTAAATAAGTTTAATTGTAAAGTTGATACATTTGAGTTAAAGTCATTCATCTACAAACTTACCTGGTCCACCACATGGTTAGGTCAAAGAGGGGGAGGGCCTTATGTCGGCCATTTTTAACCTCAGGGGAGGTCATGGGCTAGACCATGTGGAGGAAATCTGTTGGGATTTTATTTTGGAGTTTAATGTATTTCTGTATTTTGATTAAGTTCTTTGTGTTTATAGTCTTAGTTAAACAATGTTATAATATATGGGATTTAAATCCTTTTTGAAGGAAGCAAGTTCTTACCCTTTGCAAACAGGTAAAGTCTTGGCCTTACCTTTAAAGTTAGATAGACCAGTCCAGGGGAGGGGCCTTACCTGCTGGGAGAGTATAAAAGCTGACTGGGAGTAATAGAGAGGAGAGGTAGCCTGGTACACGTGGGGTTTCCGCAGTTGTGTTAATTTCTGTTGCTTTTGACTTAGTTAAGCTCAGTTATGGTTTTGTAAATATGTATTATTTTTCCACGTTTACCACGGTGCACAATAAATTGGGTTTGACGGGAATATTCTTTGAGTCTGCCTCCTACTTTTGACCACTTTGGCCAGCTTCCCCACAGAAAGAAAGTGTTATTCATATTCTCCATAAAATTAAAATTCAAATAATAATTCTGCCAGGGTTTGTAAACTTATAATCACTATACATTTGGTTTGCATGCTAATGTGAATCTAGCATCCACAATTTGTTATAGCTTTATAGTTTTATTTGGCATTAGACAAACACACATGAACTAGTCTACAACTCTGTCTTACCTCTTCAGTAAAAAGAAGCAGGCGGTGTCATGTTTAAACCTAACGCAGATCTGAGCTGCCTCCACGGCTCAAATGCAAGACCCAAATTGACTCTAGTCTTTGCCCATCATTGCTCAGATTTTGCTCTTTAGGTCGCACTTATGTCTGCGAGGAGTGTCTGTGGGTGTTTGCGTTGTGCTGGTTCTGTTGGTGGCTTCTCTCCGACCGCACAATCCATCTCAGTTAACACTTCACCGGTGATTGTAGTTGCGCTGTTTACATCCATCCAGTTAACTCCGGGGAATTTGAACCCGAATGCCCAAATGAAATTGAGCATATCGGCTTATTCAGGAAACCACAATGAACAGTAATTGTGTCAATTTACTCACCCCATTGAGGTGAGTTCATGAATATGTCAGAAAATAACTTTTATTTTTTCCTAAAAGCTACACATAGTACCTTTTAAATGCTACAAACAAGAACTCGCTGCTAGAGGCAACTTGAGTCTCAGGAGTTTTCTTGAGAAATGCTAATAAACTCTGAAGCAACAAATATATATTGTATGGGTTTACGATATATATCTAACACTAACAACATATTATCAGCACAAAAACACACCATTTTTATTTTATTTATTCCCGCTGGGAAATCTGTTCACGCGGGGCGCCCCCTAGTGGTACATTTGTAACCATTTATCTGAATTGGGATTCTTTAGCAAATGAGTTAGCATGGCTGGTCAGCAGGGTTGGGAAAGTTCACTTTCTACAAGAACTAGTTCAAAGTTCAGTTCACAAATTTTAAAATGAACTAGTTCAGTTCATAGTTCAAACTTCAAAATTTTGAACTAAGTTCACAGTTCCAAAAATGAACTAGTTCATAGTTCTTTTTTTCCAAATGTTGCTGCGAGCTATTTTTCAAAATTATTGCCACAGCCCATATACAGTAGAATCACAGACAGCAATTATTTTATCAGTTTTAACAATGAAGCTATGCGTTAGATTTCATTTTCATATCCAATTTTTAATCCTTATCCAACCAGAGTTTACATTAGCATTGAGGGGACATTGTTGCTTTAATGCTTTGTTGCTGTCCATTCACTCCACACTAGTAGCAGCTGCAGCTTTCAACCCTACAGTACATTCTCAAGAACATGAGGACAAACGTGCTGCTTGAATGGTCTTTTTTAATGAGGAATTATTCAAAGAAAAACAGGACAGTAATCATTAAGGTGAAAACGTTTTTAAATTGTAATAATTTTCCATTGTCCACATGCTAAAACAGAATATTGGAATCCTGGGAAAATAGACCAGGCAGGTTCAACAAACAAGTTACATGAATGAATTTAAATGATCATACGCCTTACTACATGCTGCTGTGACTGTCGCCTCCATGCTTTATTGTTGTTTTTTTTTTTTGATGACGCGTCACGCATGCGGCGGACGGCGGTGCGACACTGGTGGCTGGTGTTGCCAGGTTTGGTGTTTTTCCGCTACATATTAAGACCCGTTTGCGGTGTGTTTTAGCCGGGTTTTCGCCTGGAAGGCTCTATAGAAATCTGGCACCCTATTGAACGAAGTTAACCTGAGAGAGCGTGCCGTTCACAGACACCAGAATGAACGAGTTCACAGTAACGTTCATCAGGCCGTAATACAGCACGTTCAGTTCATGTTCACCCAAAATATGAACGAGTTCATGAACAACAGGCACAACACTGCTGGTCAGACACTTGATCAACATGTCTGTGGCAACTGCAACAAATCTCCAAATCTGTCTGTCCTGTCCCAACCACTGTTCAATGGACAATCTGATTCCAACCAAAACAAGAAAGTCCAGGCTCTATGTTTAAAATGGTCCTACAGCCTTCTTTCAATACATTTAAATGCATGTGTTTCTGTGTAATGACTCTAAATGAACTCACCATTCTGTGTCTCGTCATGATGTCCCGAGCGAGAGTGTAAAAAGCCTGTTGAGGAAAATAACAGCACAATTTAAAACGCACATCCTACTGTTTTATAGAATGTACTGTTTGTAATTGTGTGGATTAATAATAAGATGAACAGCTCACCTCTTCAACATTAATGCCAGACTTTGCACTGACTTCCATAAATGTTTTAGAATAAGATTTTGCCAGCTTTAATAAAAAAAGAAGAAAATTTCAAAAATTAAGCCCCTGAATTACTTTGGAGATATTTGTTAATAACAAAAGGAATTTGGATGAATAAATGTAGTCATTAATGTCCGAAGTAAAAATAGACAGTCCAAACCTCCTCTCCTCTTTCTTTAGACACTTGTCTCTTGTTGTTCATGTCACATTTGTTTCCAACAATTATCCAGTCTACGTCTGAGGGAGCATGCTGACAACACAAAGTCATCAATTAGTTTTGATTTTTATTTCAGGCATGAAGTGGTTTGTCAAATATTTTCTATTTATGTCTATTGTCCATTATATTATTGACTGTAAACTGTATAATTTTTAATTAGAACACACATGAGTTGGTTTACTGTAATTCTGATGAGCTGAAAGGTAATTGAATGGAGTAATACAAATATGGAATCAGCTGCTAGCTCAAGTTGTAACTTGTTATTCCTTCATGGTGCTGTATCTGTAACATCTGCCTGTGAGGATGCCATTCTATCCAGATACAGTATTAAATATAAAAACATTGGAGAGCGCTTCATAGATCTGTGCGACGTGAAACCAGTCAAGTGCGCTTTAGAAGTAAAATTCTAAGGCACTCCGACAGTTAGAAAGTTAAAAAGACTTTATTTTTGCATGGCTAATACGCACCAGTGCGTTTCAGCTCCAGGTGGGCCTTTTTCAGGGTGCACACTCATCCCAGGTCTCTCAGGTATATATATATAGGGATGGGCAACTAATAGTTCCTCTCACAAAACAAAAAATATATAATCATTTTTAATACAACCAAGCCTTATAAAAAAATTATTTAGGACTTCATCAATCGAACAATAACAGAAATATTGGTGTATGTATTTATGGAGTGTATGTATTAAGTGGTTGTGTTAAAAATTATTATTTTTTGTTTTGATTTGTGGGAGGTACTATTAGTTGCCCTATATAATTGAGACACCTGGGCTGAGTGCGCTGAGCCTGAAGAAGGCTCACCTCACGCTCCAGGTGAGCGTTTCTGCTCACCTGGGTGTGGTAGATCTGGGCCTCTATTGCTCTGGTGCCTACCTTTATTTATGTTTTTTTATTTAGTATCATTCTGGATTGGCATGTAGAGTAATCTCAGTGACTGTGTCCACTGGCTGGGCCACACTCACCTCCTGGACGGTTTGAATCCAGTTATTGACATTTTTAAAAGACTGCTCATCGGTGATGTCATACACCAGCATGATGCCCTATAGACACAGAAGTAAGATCAGCACAGGACCAGAGACAGGAAGTAAGGTCAGCACAGGCCCAGAGACAGGAAGTAAGGTCAGCACAGGACCAGAGACCATAGATTGTA